>MCFL01000209.1:0-41384 GCA_002102555.1 Catenaria anguillulae PL171 | reverse complement strand
TGTACGGCAATCCAAACCCCAACATGAACGCCATCGAAACGGCTGCCCCGTGGCTTTGCGCTACGTTGTGGCTGCGTCCATTCTCACGTCGTACAAGAACACGCGCGACATTGCCCGGTATGCCTCGCAGGAGCGGTACCGTGTGTCAGACCCGCTTGTGCCAAGCGTACGAGGCGCTGTACTGGTCCGTGGATCTTGATGCAGCCTCGGCCGCCCTGCTGCAAGTTGCCCAGGTCGCACACATCGACTACTTTTTGGCCCCGCATGCCGCCGCATTGCTCGCCGGATTCCGCAAGCAGTTCCTGGCGTAGTGTCGACCGTGTACTCGCAAATGCAAAGTCCCAGTTGGTCGACATGTTGCACTTGAAGAAGTGGGAGCAGGTGGTGGAGCTGTTGGGCGAGAATGGCGAGTTGGCCAACGGCGCCGTGGTGGCCGTGAGTGGCGACGATGAGGAGGTTGTGCAGTTTACGCACCAGCAGGCGACCAGGAAGAACTTGTTTGAGAAGGTGGACAAGCTGTCGCATCGTCCGACAACGCCATTGCCGAGTTGTACAAGAAGTTGTAAGTTTGCTTTTTTTTTGTTTCCTCTTGTATACTTGTAGCGTGTTTGCTTCAAATTTCTTTGTTGTGTCTTCTTGTTGTCTTTGTTTTTGCCCCTCTTTTCTTCACGATACACATCAAGTATTGAACACCTTGGCTGCATGCCCGTCGGACAATGGCCAAGAAGCTGGCATAGCGGCAAACGTGAGTGCCAGTGGTGCTCCGATCGAAGCGCCAAGTGTTCCCGATTTGGGAAATTGGTTTGGAGCCGATGCGATAAGATACATAATATCTGTATTCCCCAAAACCATCTTGGGGTCATCAACGTCACGTCTCTCTTTGTGGCAACACATGCACATATAATCCCGCGATCCATCTCAAACCACGCCGACATGTCCGCACTCGCCCGCCGTGCCATCCTCCTCGCCGCTCGCCCGTCAGCCCGCCGGCATTTGCACGCCTCGGTCGTGGCTGCCGCGCAAACCCTGCTCATGCCAGCCCTGTCGCCGACCATGACCGAGGGATCGCTCATCAAGTGGCACGTCCAGGAGGGCGCGTTCAGCGCAGGCGATGTGCTGTTTGAGGTGGAGACAGACAAGGCCCAACTCGAAGTCGATGCCAAGAGGATGGCATTTTGGCCAAGGTCATGATTGAGGCCGGAACAAAGGGCGTCAAGGTCAACTCGGTGATTGCGGTGGTTGCCGAAGAGGGTGAGGATGTGTCGTCGCTTGATTTGAGCGCCATGGCCGCACCTGCTCCGCCCGCCTCGGAGCCGGTAGCTGCTGCTGCACAGCGCCACCCACGCCAGCACCTGCTGCTCCCGTGTCTGCTCTCACTTCGACTGCAGCTGCTGCGGCTGCAGCTTCTGCCCGCAAGCCCGCCACCTCCACGAAACGCCACGCCCACATTGCCCCGCGGTCTCGCACCTGATCCACCTGTACGACCTCTCCTCAGCAACTGTCGCATCAATTCCCGTGACTGGCCCTCAAGGCCGCCTTCTCAAGGGCGACGTGCTCGCCTACGTACAAGCACAACAAGCTGCAACCGCGTACCGATAACGCACCCGCCTCCGCGTGCCGCCGTGCCACTCTTCAAGCCCGTTGCGTTTGAAGTGCCCGCAACGTCAAAGTCGCCTGTCCGCAGCGCATCGAGCGTGCTGGGCGCACGTCAAAGTACCTGGCGGCGCGTCGGTGGTTGTGAATGGCGCACCCGTGGGCAAGCCGGCCGCGGCTTCCAGCAAGGCTCAGTGCACGTCAAGGTGGACGCGAGCGTGCGCAGGGTGCTCAAGCCCGAGCCCCAGTTTGCACTCAGGACAAAGGCGCAGGAGTTCAGTTTTACGAGTTTTTGGGCGGCCGCGCAAGCCGCTTCAAGTTGCTGCGTCGTCATCCGTTACAGCGCCGAGCGCATCAAAGGCCAAGCAGGACCTTTTCGAGTACTTGGGCGCGATTCCGCGTGTCGACGATGCGCGGTACCATGACGTGGTCAGGGTCGAGGTGGCCAAGGCGGCCGGGTTTGCGTCACCCAAGGAGTCGGCGGCCGCCGTCGAGTCGGTCAGGAAGGCGCTTGTACAGGCGAGTTGTGAGGAGAACGCTGTTGAATGGATGGGAAATAAATGGGCAGACCAAGAAAACTGTTTATATGTAGTGATGTATACATTTGCGGCAAGGCGCCGTTGCTTCTGTTTTGAATTTTCATTCTCCTGTCGTCACCTTGACGCTCTCTCTCTCTCGCTCTCTGCCATCCGATGCGGAACGGTTTTGTGCCAGAGTTTGCTCGGCGTCATGAAGGACTCCTCGTCCGTCACGCTTGCCCGCTGCACTGACCTACAAGGCATAGTGATGTGGACAGAGACGGAGGAAGCAACTGGTGTGGAGCCCCAGTCAGGAAGAAGGCGAGAGGCTGCCGATCCTTACCATGTGGGCCTCGATTGCCACCAGGGAAAACTACATTATCTTTCCACCGAAGGCACCGATTTATTACCAGTGGACAACCAACGTACACTCAATACAGGGGCCCGTCGCACCCAGCGCAATCTGCAGTGCCCGCCATCACCCTTACCAGCCTCGCGGCCGCGCAGCGCCCGTCCCCACCTTGATCCACGTAACCCGCCCTCCTCGCAGAGACGTGGGCCGCCCAATCAAAAATCAACAACGTGACCTGCGCTCGCGGACACCGAGAACGTCGACCCCACCGTACTCTTCCCGGTGACTCTGTGCAGGATCATATACGCACATCGTCGCCCACATTGCTTTCCAGCCCAAGACTCGAAACCACCCCCACTGTCCGTCATTGGTGCGCGGTGGCCCGTTACCGTTGTCAATCTCCCGCCCCGATGCCTGTCATCCCGTCATCCGCCGCCCAATCGCAGTCGCCGTTGCCTCTCTCTCCTCTAATCGCTACCACCTCCTCCTCCACCGCCTCTGCGCAGCGCACGGCGTCCAACACTCGTCCGACATCGCCGTCCGGTGCGGCCAGTCACTTGCTCAACGCCTTGTATCCATCGACCAACAGGGATTCCTTGGCAGCCTCTTCCAACGTCCCATCATCATCAAAATCGGCATCGTCGTCCTTGGCACGCCTCTCAAACACGGCCGTGCCCGTGGCACACCTTGCCCGGTTCCTGCCCACGCTTTTAACCACTCCACCGCCTGCACTTGATTCTGGCGACCTCGCTTCTTTCGATACCCTTTCGCCATCTCACGCGGCTGTCTTTGACCTTGTCGACCGGACTGGCCTGCATCAAGTCTTTCTGCGCGACGTCCTCACGCTTGCTGTTCGATCCATTCCTGACTCGGCCCTGAACTCGTCCACCGTTGATCTCTTCGCTTGGTCTGCGACCTCCTCTTTCGAGTACCCTGGCCTAGTGCCCCTGATTCGTGCCACAGTTCATCGCGCATTCCAAGGCCCGACGCCGGTTTGGTACAAGGCACTCACTGCAGTTTCCCGGCAAGTATCCGACGACAATAACGGAGGCGAGCGCGACACTGCGGGAGTCAAGCTTGTAAAGATACTCACTGCCTGTGGAGCCAAACCACACGAGCTGTTTGTCGTTGGCTTGGCATTTTTGCCTGCTTTTTCTACTCAAGAACCTGCACACGAACTCGGTACTGTCTCTCGTAACGTGCGTGTTTGATTTCATTCACAATAGCTGATTGTTCTCTTTCACTCGTTCAGCACTTGACCTAGTTTCCCGTGGTACTTCCATCCTCGGTCAATACCGCGAGTCGGCCGAACTGCCCATTGCACTCTACGAATACATCAACCAAGCCTCTGCGCCGGCATTTCCACTCATTGCCCGCCGCGTCTTGTCCATGTCCACCTTGTTCGATCCTTCTGCCACCATGTCGTCTTCCAACGCTTCTGCCATCTCTGAAGAGTACGCCCCTGTCCCCTACTCCCTTTTTGTTTGTGCCACACTCATGCTTACCGTGTAAATGCGCGTACAGGAAATCCATTGCGGCCCTGCTCCGCCAAGCCGGGTTCAATGTGCTTGCAACCGCCGACGTGTTCCACCAATGCCTCGTTGCGCACATGGACAACAATTCCAAACTCGTGTCGTCGGCGCTGGCCGACCCAGCACAAGTTGGCCGCGCGCTCGGCACCATGATCATGACGTGCTCGGACCTGCCCACGGACCCAGCCACGACCCCGGGCGGCTCCTGGACACACATCATCAACGACGCCCCGCGGCACTTGCGCCGGTCGTCATGGAACGTGGACGAGTTTATTTCGGCGGTGCACGCACACGCGTCACCAGCGCCGCCTGATTGGGTGCAAGTGGTCAAGGCCTTGGATTTCGAAGGGTTTCAAGTCAAGGATTTGGCCGCGTTTGAGCTGCTCTTGGACGTGTATCGCAAGGGCGCAACAAAGTCGGGGTCCAGCAAAAAATTTCCCATCAAGGAGGTCCTGTTTACGCCGGCGCCTTGGCAGCATCCCTATGCGCAATACTCGTTGCTCGTCCAGTGCGTGTCGGCCCCGCCAGACATGTTCAACTTTTCTGACTACTCGGAGGCCGAACTGGCCAAAGTGGTCCCGCCACAAGTCCTTGCCGTGGCTGCCGGATCGGGATCCAAGGCACCCATTGTGTCGCTGCCCAACCAGGCACTCAACGCCCTCGATGTGCACGCGACCCTGTTGCAATTGCTCAAGGCTCAAGAGTGTGCGTCCGAGGTCAAGCAATTCCTCAGCAACGCCTCGATCCAAGCGCCCGAAATGCTTCTGCTAGGCCTGGTTCAACTCCCTGGCGCGCCCTGGGACGGCGTGCACGCCGAGCGCGTTGCCTTCTTGACAAAGGAGTTTTTGCTTGGCCGACCAACATCGGCGTTTGTGCTCAAGGAAATGTGGCGAATTGCCCCCGATCTGGTGCGCGCGAGAATGGTTGAGTTGCACCGCGAGGATGCGAGTCGGCTTGGCAGGTTGCTCGATGTGTGCCAAGAACTCAAGGTCCTGGGCGATGTCCTCAAGTCTACCCCCTTCACGTATGCGCTCGACTTGGCGGCGCTCGCGAGCCGCCGCGAGTTTCTCAATTTGGAACGTTGGATTGCAGAAATGGTCGGCGAGCACGGCGCGCCGTTTGCAAAGGCCTGTGTCGAGTATGTCAAGGTCAAGCTCGATGCGCCCAAATCGCCCTTGTCGGTCGAGGTGGCCAACTTGTTTGCCAAGGCACTCACGGGACACAAGGCAACGTTGCCCGCCGACCTCGTTGCCAGTTTGGCCGAGCTGTCGGCGTCGTTGCAGGCAAGGAATGCGTCCGGGTTCAACGACGAGATTGAAAAGCAGGCGCTCGAGTACTTTGATTCGTTTTACAAGGACGAGTTTACGCTCGAGGCCTTTATTGGGCACCTCATGACGCTGTCGCAGACTCAAGAGCGTGCCAGCCAGGACTTGTTTGCGTGTGCCGTGTCGACATTCATGGAAGAGCGCAAGTTCTTTGCTAGTTACCCGGAGCGCACGCTCATGGCGTCGGCCGCCTTCTTGGGCCAGTTGATTGCCAACAACTTGTTGGTGGCCGCCGACACCATTTTGCCGGCAAGCGCCAGCTCGGATAAGCAAAAGGGCACCACCATGCAAGATGCGGCCTTGGCGTTTATTCTCGAAGGGTTGAGCCAGACCCCCACCGAGACGTCAAAGATGTTCCACTTTGGGTTCCGCGCCGTTCAGCAGTTTGCGTTACGGATCCCCGAGTTCCCGTCGTTTGCTACCTCGCTTGCGCAGATTCCCGGTATTCAGCAGAGCGCGCCGGAGATTGTGCAGCTGATTCAAGATCGGTTGCCCAGCAAGCCATTCAAGGCCATCAACGTGGACGAGGCGCTCGTGGCCGGGCTCGAAGCGGGCGCGCCGCCCGACAATGTCCAGGACAAGCTCTTGTTTATCATGAACAACTTGTCGTTGACCAATGTGGAGAACAAGGTCAAGGACGCGCAAAACCTGTTGCCCCTCGAGTACTTTCGTTGGTTTGCGTCGCATCTTGTGCGCCGGCGCGCAGCGCGCGAGGCCAATTACCAAGGCCTGTATCAGGAGCTCCTACGTGGGTGGGGGTCAACGCAGCTCGACAAGGCCGTGCTTTACGAGACATACACGCTTGCCGAAGCCGTGCTCAACTCGGAAAAAGCTTGGGAAGAGCCCTCGGAACGCACAAAGCTCAAGCACATCGGCTCGTGGCTCGGTGGGCTGACGCTAGCTAGGGATCGGCCCATCATGTACAAGCATTTGGCCATGAAGGAACTGTTGCTTGAGGGCTATGACCACCAGCGCCTTGTAGTCGCGGTTCCGTTTGTTTGCCAAGTGCTCAAGGAGGCCAGCCAGTCGACCGTGTTTTTGCCGCCGAATCCGTGGCTCATGGCCATCTTGGGTGTTCTTGTCGAGCTGTATCATTTCGCCGATATCAAGCTCAATCTCAAGTTTGAGATTGAGGTGCTGTGCAAGAGCATTTCCATCGAGTTGTCCGAGATTCGCCCGACCGAGTTGCTCAAGTTCCGGCGTACGGCGGGACTCCCCGCGGCCGAGTTGGCAGCGTCCGTGGCCGCAGATGTTGTCGGCACCGCTGCCGCTATTGGCGGCGCCGGTGTTCTTGCGCCTGGTGCTGGTGCTGCCGCAGTGGTGACTGGATCGACTCCACCCGTTGGCCCTATGCTCCCGGGCCCGCCAGGCATGGGCGGCATGATGCAAGAACCCGCGCATGTGATCCTTGCCAACCTTGCAACCTACATTGTGCTCAACCCAACGCTCATGGGCCACCCAAGCCCCGGCGGCCTCAAGCGGCTCATGCATATTGCGTTTGATCGCGCCATTCGCGAAACCCTTGCGCCCGTAGTCGAGCGGTCCGTGACGATTGCTGCCATATCAACTCGTGAACTCGTGGCCAAGGATTTCAGCTCGGAGCCCGACGAGGTCAAGATGCGCAAGGCATCGCATCTCATGTCGCAGCATTTGGCGGGGTCACTTGCGCTCGTCACTTGCAAGGAGCCGTTACGCCTGAGCATGGCCTCGCACTTGCGCACGCTCATGCTGCAGAATGGGCTCACGGAACAAGTCATCTCGGATCAGTTGCTGCAGCTGTTGGTTGGTGATAACTTGGATCTTGGTTGCCATATTGTTGCGCGTGCAGCTATGGAAAAGGCGGCACCAGAGTTGGACGAGCAGTTGGCGCCGGCGTTACTCAAGCGCAAGCGCACGCGCGAGTTGGGCCAGCAGTTCTTTGAGCTTCCCCCTGGCAGTTCCGCAGATTACCAGCGCCGGCTTGCTGGGTTGCCCGATCCGCTCAAGCTCAAGGTGGGTGGCTTGACGCCGTTCCAATTGGCCGTGTACGAAGAGTATGCCCGTGGTCCAGGTGCTGCCGGACGTGGCGGCGAAGAGGGAGGTGTCGCAGGCGTAGCTGGGTCAGAGGAGGTGACGCTGCAACAGTCAATTGATCGCTTTACCAAGGCCATGTCGGATCTCGAAACGCAACTTGCCGAAGCATCCATGTACCCAAACTTGGCCGAGCTGCCGCCATCCAACGAGACACGCACACTGATTCGCCAAATCACGCAATACTTGCCGTCGCCGAGCAACCCTTCACGCGACGACGTGGCGCTCATGTTTTGCACAAAGGTCCTTCAGCCTCTTTACTCGGCGACCACGGATATTGCCCGCGAGGCGTATGCCCTCGTGTTGCGCGAACTATGTGGTGGGTCAGTGCGTGCGGGGCGCGAAGTAGTGCAGTGGCTGCTGTATGCCGAGGACGAGCGCAAGTACAATGTGCTGGCCACGGCCGCATTGATTCGCGTCCAAGTCATTCCCGTGGCGCTTTTGGATGCCCAACTTGGTCGCTTGATTGAGTCGGGCAAGAACCTGGTCGAGTACGCGACCGAGGTGATCAACGTCACCCTGCAACTGGGTTTGGCGGCCAGTCAAGATTGGTTTAATACGGTCAACATTTTGTTCCGCCTTGAGCAGGCCGGCAAGGCCCCCGAGGCCGTGCGCACATTCCTGACGGCCTTGCGTCGACAAGTGATTCAAGGTTCTGCCAACGGGCGGCCCGCCACCGACGACGACGGCGCAATGAGCTCACCCATGACCAACGGCGCGGGAGCGAATGGCGACGTGTCGGAAATGGACCGCCAGCTATTGGTGCGCGACCGTCTCACGTACCTGTTTACCGAGTGGGTCAAGGTCACGCTTTCCCCCAGTCCGACCGAGCAGTTATTCGAGTCTGCGGTCCGCGAGTTGCAACGGTCGCTTGTGTTTACATCCGAGAACGAGTTTTGCCTGTTCATCCGCTTGTCCCTCGAGCACAGTATCAATGTTTGGTTCGAGGCCGTCAAGGCCAACGCCGCACCCGCAATCGCATCGCAGGCCATTGATGCCTTTGCCAAGCTGATCGTCATGTTGACCAAGTACCACGATGAAGCAATCGCTCCGGCTCCCGGACTCATTGTCCCCGCCACTCTGGGCGAAACTGCGGACCCGAGCTCGTGGACGGCGAAATCGACACACCCGCCGTGCGTGCCCGTCTTGCCATGTTCAAGAAGATGTACGCAATCGTCGTGCTCAGTGTCACTGCCGCACACGAGGTGGAGAAGCGTGCCTTCAACCAGCGCCCGTACTTCCGCTTGTTTTCTTCGCTCATGTACGAGCTCAACTGGCAAGAGTCCGCGTTCCAGCCTATTGCCCTGATCATGCTCAAGGCCATTGGTGATGGTTTGCACGTGCTCCAGCCGGCCACGACCCCTGGCTTCGCCTTTTCTTGGCTCGCGCTCATTGCTCACCGCCAATTCATGCCCAAGCTCCTGCTGCAGGACGGTCAACGTGGATGGCCCGTGTTTGCGCGCTTGTCGCTCGACTTGTTCCGATCGCTTGTGCCATTCCTTCGCGAAGGTTTTTTGCGCGAGCCGCAGCGCCACTTGTACCGCGGCGCACTTCGCTTGCTCTTGGTCTTGCTGCACGACTTCCCCGAGTTTTTGTGCGAGCACTATTATTCCCTGTGCGCGGCGATCCCACCTGGCTGTTTGCAACTGCGCAACCTGGTCTTGTCGGCATTCCCACGGTCGATGCGCCTCCCCGACCCGTTCAACCAGACCATGCGCATGGACGTGCTGCCCGAGTCGCACTTGCTGCCGTCGGTCCCGCTCGATCTCTTGTACGATACTGTTGCACAAGTCGGTTTGAGCCCACACCAGTGGGAACCCGTTCTTGCTGCAGCCAAGGTCCGGTTGACCAACGGCGCCAAGGACGAGGTGACTGGATCGACCTACAACGTGCCCCTGATCCATGCCATTGTGCTGCTCTCTGGACACCAAGATGCCGACAAGACGGCTGCAAAGGATATCAAGACTGCGGAAAACGCAGCGGCCGTTGCAGCTTCGCCTGCGTCGACCAATGGCAGCGGCGTCATCACGATTGATACGGCCGAGGGGAGCACCGCCCACTTTATCCGCAGCCTGCTTGCAGAACTCGACTCGGAGGGCCGGTACCACGTCTTGTCGGCCATTACCAACCACCTGCGGTACCCGAATGCGCACACAAAGTACTTTAGCGAGCTCCTTCTGTACCTCTTCCAGTGCACCGACTTGGCTCCGCCCTTCCAAGCCAATGGCATGCCCGAGCCCACGTCATCGGCCGCCACGGCAGGGATCAACGATGCATTGCAAGAGCAGATCACGCGTGTGTTGCTCGAACGGCTGATTGCCAACCGTCCTCACCCATGGGGATTGCTCGTCACCTTTATCGAGTTGATCAAGGATACCAAGTACGATTTCTGGTCGCACGGGTTCACGCGGTGTGCTCCGGACTTGGAGCGCTTGTTTGAGAGTGTGTCTCGCAGCGTCAACCACCACTAAATTCTCAAGTATGTATGTGTGTGTGCGTGTGTGACTGTTGTTGGCGTTGTTTTGTCTTTACTCATACCATTTCTCATGCCATCTTCGCCACCACCACCCGTTCATTGACTTGACGATCGCACCCATCCCCTTGTCTCATCCTCTTGTTTTTCCTCCGTCGTCTTGCCACTCTTTTCGAACCTGCTCGCCGTGAAGCAGTCGACTTGGCACGATCCCCCCCTTTTGCGCTTCGTCAATTGTTGCCCATATTCCTCCCTCTGTCCCTTATCGCCTGTAACTCTTTCTCATCCTGTCCTCATTTGTCTCTTTGGTTTTTGTTCTTCTCATCCACACTCACCCAATCGATCGAGTATCTGTCCTCGTCCCCCGCGTCCTTTGTCTCTCTTGCTTTTGCCACTTGAATTTGCTTCTTTGTTTTGGATAGTCTTCTTTGTTTCTTGTCTGGTCAACACTATTTCGTTGCGTTCATGGCTTTGTATGGGGTGTGGCACATGTAGTATTTTGAAACCCAAACGGACCATGAGCTCCTTCGTGTGGATGAAGCTGCAAATCTAGAGATGCTGTCCACGCATCTATCATACACCTCCCGCCTTCTTGTAAGTCTGCGAATGCACTGGCCCTGACCACAATTTCGTCCGTTTTTCCTATGGACGTGCAATTGTGAACCGCGAAGCTCATGTGCTTTCAACACAGGACCAATCCTCACGACAAAGAGGACGACAGGGAGTGCACGAGCGATGGGGAATTGGAGGGATGTTGAGGAAGAGGGTGGTGATGATTTGCTGTTCATCTCCCCGGAAAGATGGTATACATGTACAAGCTTGCTATTGGCTGGCGATTCCGAATGTACGTGCGGTAATAATTTCAATAAACAAAGATCTGTCACACCAAACTCTGAATGCAAAATGCATTTTACAACACAAACTGGACCAAGAAAACAAAGCTGAATAAATTTTCTGGTACATATTAATAAAGACGAGTCTGTTGCCACTGTAAGGTCTCCACCAATACCAAAGTTACTTGTTCTTCTTGCCATCCACGCCATCAACCGCTGGACCGTCGACTGCGTCTTGTTCCACCGATGACGGCGAATCCTCAACGACCGTCTTGACCAGCTCGCCACACACAAAGTAGGCCACATCCAAATCAGACCAATAACTCATGTGTGTGGACAAGGCGGCGAGGTACGGGTTCTCAAGGACACCCTGCTGCAACGCAAAGTCAATGCGCTTGTACCGGGCGTTGAGGACCTCAATTCCATCGATCTTCTCACGCATCTGCACCTTGAGCTTGCGCCGCTCCTCCTTTGTCAACAGTGACGGATCAATCGCCGGCGCCTCCGGTACGTTACGCTCCGTCAATGCCAACGCATCTGTCGATCCCGCAACACTTGCGGAGGCACTCGAAGCCGACGACGAGCCGGAAAACCCGCCCCAACCGCCTTGCCACATGCTCGTCAAGCTCTGAACGGCATTGTACGTCCTCGACAAGGTATTCTCGACCGCTTGTTTTGCCCCCGTCAGCCCGCCCTTGTGATACGGAATCCGTTTCGGGTCTTTACTGACAAGTGCTCGCGACACGAGCGGCTCGATGCGCACGGCCACGGGATCGTAATGCGAAAAGATGTTAAACAAGTACCGGCACTGCGGGCGCTTGATGCTGGCATTGCTTGCACGTTTGGGCGTCGCGGCCCCCGTCGGAGTCGGTGGCACGTATGCGCGAATGCGCTCGCCCTGCAGCAGCATAAAGTATCCCACGGGCGACCCGACGCAAAAGAAACAGTCGACGGCAAACGCGAGTCGGGGCACGGGCACACCAACGAGCGATGCGCCACTTGGCGGGGCCAGCGCAGGCATGCCTGCGGCAACCGCCGCGGCTGCAATGGCCGCGCGATGATCGCCCGCCGACGCACCCGTGTTGCCATGCGACTGCACGGCACGCAGCAGCACGACGTGTGGCACCGCGGCAGCCGACGTGGCTGCGTCCGAGTTTGGGCGCGGCGGCGGCGAGGGGGTTGCGGGCATGGACGACAGGATTTCCGTGCAGATGATGGATCCGAGCGAGTGGCCAAAGATGGACGTGCGGCCGGCAAAGTTCGGGTGCCGCGAGCAAAAGAGCGTGTAGACGCGGTTGAGTTCGCGGGCAACTGCGTGGATGATTTCTGCACGGTACCGTGGCGACATGTACAGGAGGACATCGAGGACAACGTCAGAGACCAATGTTCGGACAGCAGGGACCTGTGGGTGCAAAGAAAGTTTCAAGGGTGAGCTTTCGAAAGTGCGGAATTTACAAGATTGAACGCAAACCTGAGTCAACATGATTTCATCGAGGGCGGGCAAATTATGAATGTGTCTCGGGTCGTTGCCTTTACTCTTTGCCGATGACGACGCCACTGCATCTGCCAATCCCGCCAGCGGCGACTGATTGGCCAAATCGCTCGCCGAGCTCGCCTGCTTGCCCACAGATGCCAAAGACCCTGTTGCCCTTGGCGTCGACTGATCGGCTCCACCATAGACACTGTCGGCGTCGTCGTCATCCGACGACTCGGAATCCGACTCGTTCATAAACCTCTGTGCCTGCGTTGCAAACTGGATGGCCTGCCGCCAATGAATCGGCAGCACCTTGATGCGCTTATCCTTGAAGTCGCCCTCCTTGACGGCGACGGCCTGGTTGATACCCTGGCGGAGGTTGTTGACGTCGGCAACAAAGCTGATGGATTCCATCTTTTCAGACAACTTTGCACCAATCCCGTGGACAACGAGTAAGAGGTGATCGAATTCCGGTTGCGGGTCCGGCGCAGGGTAGTCGGGTGGGGTCAAGAGCTGTGCGCGGAGGTCCGAGTGCGATGCCCGTGGTGACAAGGCGGACCGCGTTAGATCAGGTTCCGATCCGGCAGGTGTTGCGGCGTCGGTTGGCGTGCCAGTGGCTGCATTGAGCGACGTATTGGACCCGGCAGGCGATGCTTTGGCCGCCGCCGCCTGTGCGGCTTTAGCTTTTGCGACAATCTCGACCAGCTTTGCTTCGCGCTCCTTGACGACCGCTGGCAAGTTGTCGTGGCCGCGAATCAGCTTGGTGCCGACAGTCGACGGGTCGGCCGGGCCGACAATGGCGGATGCGGCGGAAATAACGCCGAGTTGCAGCTTGATGAGTGGCGAGTCGTCGCGCAGCATGGCGGTTGAGTCGTCCAGGTAGACCATGTACTTTGACAGGTAGGGCCCAAACAGTGGATGACGGTGGTCGGGGACAAGCGTGAATGGGGCGGGCGCTGGTTTGGACGATTTACTGGCCTTTTCTGCTTTCGCGCCGTCGCCTGTTATCGAGACCATTGACCCGCTCAGCGACTCTGCCGACGCACCCGCCGACGCAACGTATTGCCACGGCTTGATCTTGTGATACCCTTGCTCGACTTGGCGGTTCAGGGCAGCGTCCACAGGCACATACTTGCCGCCCGGGCCCGTGTTTGCAAACCAGGTGCTGCGGCGCACCTCAAACAACGGACCGGGCCAATACAGCGGATACCTGACCATGAGATCAATATCCACTTCGAACAGTTGGTCGTCGCCCAACATGACCGTGGTTGAAAAGGGCGGGTGAGAGACTTGTGGCGCAGATGAGCCGCGGCGGTGTCCACCACCACCCGAAATGGTTGGCGACGATCCAGCTGCAGAGGCAGCCGCAGCCGCGGCCGCAGATGCGGATGCCGTGGGCGTAGCTGGCTCGCTGTTGAATGCGCCAGGCATGACGAGATCTGCCACACCGGCCGACTCTCGCCACGCGGCTACGCGCTGGTACATGTGCTCGAGGCGTGCAGCGTCGGCAGCGTCAAAGCGTTCCCAGACCTGGGGTTCGGCGGTGGGTGCGGCGGCCGTGGAGAGGGTGCCATTGGTGCCGAGCTTGAGTTTGGTTGGGTCGAGTTTCGGGGTGTCGGTCGCATAGAACCATTCGGGGCGAACTCTCGGTGCTGGCGTGAGTTGGGCCATGGCGGGCGAGGTCGCCATGGTGGAGGCGGGCAACGGAGAAGTGGCGTTGGTCGACATTTGAGTTACGGATACATGAAGATGAACTCAAGGGGATCATTGGCACTTTTTATCTATTTTCCTTTCAATTCAAAGAGAGAGACGGCGCTCAGACCGTCGTCAAAGGTGGCGGCAAACAGCCAACGTGTCGGTGGTGCCACGTTACCTCGGCTGTGCTTCACCTCTACGATTTGGCAGCCAAATGGGGGTTATGACCGATGGCCAGCAGCCCCAAAATGATGGTATGAGAGTTGAATGTGTGTATAAGTATGAAAATGAAAGAATGGCAAAGATAAAAACGGCAACACCGGGGATCGAAAAGCCTGGCGAGTGCTCGCGACCGACGCTGCAACCAAAAGGAACGCACACGCAACCCAACGGAATGACACAAATAAACGTATAGCGATGGTTCTGTCCGGTGCCCTTGCCCAGTTGCTCGCCTCTCAGAATCGCGAGCGCAATTCACATTAACTCTCATCGTCGCTATCCTCACGTCGCCGCCTTGTTGGCCGATCCGAAAAGCCCGTGCTTGCGTTGCCCGAGTCGGCCACCGAGTCGACGACCCTCTTCTTTTCCGGAGCAGTTGAGCCTTGAATACTCGCCTGCTGAGCCATGAGGATGGGCTCGTATTCCTATGCAGTTGCAATGCAACAGGGGATGGGTGTGGAAAGTGAGACTTTTGGTTTGCATGAACGTGCCTGCTCCACTCATGCAAGAGAACAAACCATGAGCTGATACCGAAACCCATCGGATGGAAACACACAATACCTCCTCGTCTGGACATACTGCATGGTGGTGCTCAAGTTCAAGGCATACTTGGCCATAATGTACGCAATCACAAACGTTGGCCCACGCGACATGCCGTCCAAACACATGACCAACACGTTGCCCTGCCTTGCGAGCGGCGCATGGACATTCCACCCTTGCGCCATGGCCAACACCTCTGGATCATCAACGGGGCCTTGCTCGTCCAACGCGGCCTGGCGAATGGCCAGCGCCTGGTTGACAAAATGAGAGAATTGCGGGAACAGCGAAATCACGTTTTGTGTCTGCGACTCCTCAACCGTCATGTGCAGGACCTGGATGCCATGCTGTGCGAGTTGCGGGGTGCGCAGGCGTGCCTCAAAAGTGGACTGGACGAGGACGCAATGCGAGATGCCGAGCGCGATGAGGGTGGGAATGTTGCGGGCCATGGTGTAGGGGCCGACAAAGACGCCCGGAATGACCTCTTGGGCGCGCTGGCGCATGGCGTACGACCAGGTGAGGGGCGGCAGCTGATCTGGGTGCGGGTTGGCCGAGTGCGGGTCCATGGCGGAAGTGGGGTGGGCAAAGGTCATCTCCGGCTCTGGGTCTGGCAGGGCGAGACTCGGATCAGAATCAGCTGTGGCGGAATTGCATCGAGTTTCTGCTATACGACTACGGCTACACAGATTGTGGCCTCACGCCAATGCCAACGATTGATCTGGCCCAAGAGCGCCGCACTCGGCCGAAGCCGAATCGGCGGTCGTGGGCGATCAGGTCAGGCCGACCACGGCTCCACGGGTCAACACAAAATCTACAGCACCGAAAATATGCATGTACATGTACATGTCTTTCCATTTGTAATCAAGACCAAGAGCATAGTTTCAGAATCAATGGACACTCAGCGACCAATCGACCGCGACACGTTTGAAATCGGCATCATTGGCACGCTTGCCGCTCGCGCTGGCTCCACTTCGCACCTCCAACGCCTATGAGCTCATGATATGATACCTGCTGACAGGCATGGGCGATATGGGCCGCCTGTACGCCCGCCATTTCGCTCAAGCGGGTTGGAAGCGCATCAACGTCTGCGACCTTCCCGAAAAGTTTGAGCAGCTCAAGTGCGAGCTCCCGCAGTACAATGTGCTTGCCAACGGCCACTTGGTCAGCCGAAGAAGGTGCGTATTAATATCGATATCGGCTTATTTGCGAGCATTGAACAAGATTCTTCGTCTGATCCCCTGCAGAAAATGTGTCCTGATAGTGACTGGATCGTTTACTCGGTTGAAGCAAAGTTCATTGATGCCGTAGTCGAGCAATTTGGGCCCTGTACGTTCTCTACCTCTAGGTCCTTATTCTTCGTGGATCCTTGTTCTGTTTTCTCACTCATTTAGCACCCGCTTGTAGCGACCAAGGTTGGCGCCATTGTCTCTGGCCAAACCTCTGTCAAAGGTATTTCTTGTTTCTGTCAAGCATGGCCCGCTGTTTCCTGCATCTATGTACCTCAGTAGCTCACCATTTGCTTGCGCGCGCACAGCACCCGAAATCCAAGCTTTTGAATCGCACCTCCCCTCCGACACACACCTGATCCCAATCCACTCCATGCACGGGCCCAACGTTTTCCCCCGCCGGCCAACCGCTCGTCATCATCCCTCACCGCTCCACCCCGGCCTCCCTGCACACGGTCGAATCCATTCTCGCCTCGCTCTCCTCGCAAATTGTCCACCTGTCCGCCGCCGACCACGACCGCATCACGGCCGACACGCAAGCCGTGACGCACCTGGCCTTCAAATCCATGGGCACGGCCTGGATGACACGCACGTCGTTTCCCTGGGAAGACTTGACATATGTTGGCGGTATTGACAATGTCAAAGTGGCCATGACATTGCGCATCTACTCCAACAAGTGGCACGTGTACGCTGGGCTGGCCCTGCTCAACCCGGCAGCCAGGCGCCAGATCAAGCAATATGCAAGGAGCGTCAACGAGCTGTTTTCGCTCATGATCCAGGAACGTGCCGACGAGTTCAAGGCCCGCGTCCGCGCGGCGTGTGACTATGTGTTTGGTGGCGTTGGACACGGCGGCGACGTGTTGCTTGCGGATGCCTTGTTGGACGAGTACACACTGTCGTCATCGGCGTCGCCCAAGTCGCCCATTCTCGATGCCAAAACACCAAACTCGCACTTGTCGCTGCTCGCCATGATCGATTGCTGGCACACGCTCTCGATCCAGCCCTATAAGCACCTTATTGTGCAAACGCCACCGTTTCGGCTGTGGCTCGGCATTGTCGAGTACCTGGTCAAAACACCCGGCATGCTGGACGCGGCCATGGACGCGGCGCTGTTTTGCAAAGACATTCGCGCAGACGATTTGGCGTTTGTGGCGGCCGCCGCGGGGTGGGCTCAGACAATTGACATGGGCCATTTCGATTCGTATCAGCACCGGTTTGAGGAGACGCAAAAGTTTTTCGAGGCAAGGTTGCTTGAAGGTAAACAGGTGTCGGCGAGCATTATTGAGAAGGTCACGACCAACATTGGCAAGAAGGGGTGATTGTACTGAGTATTCGAAACATAATGTAGGACTTTAAACAATGATAATTGATACGGCGTGAAACACATCAAACGGGCAGATACGACAATGATTGATTGACTTGGTAGCATCAGGAACCGAGGGCAAATGAAGAGGATATAACAACAATGAACGACACTGGGAACTGGCGGAAACAAAAAATGTCTCACTCACCCACACGATCCGCAACCCAATCAGCCATGCTGCTTGGTATTGGTCCCGCGTTCCGGATGAAAACCCGACAGCTTGTGCACAATGGAATACACCAATCCTTCATCCGCTTCGGGCCCTTCGGCTCCCATACTCACATGCTCGCCAAACTTGGGCAAATGCTGGACGCCCTCTGCGGCAGGCGTGGTCGCCAGTAGGCCCGACTGCGGCACAATCGAGGTCGAGTCACTCGACTGCATGTCGTCGCTGGCATGCTCACCACCCAACGTGCCCCTGCCGTGGTCTTTGTGGGTCCCGACGTGCCCGGCGTCGACAGCAGCCGCGACATGTGCGACGTGTCCGAGTGGCCTTGAATGTACAAGTGCGGCGACGTTGGCTCATGGTGCTCGCCCTCGCCAGACTGCATGGGCATGGCTTGGGACGTGTCCGAGTCAAAGCGGGGCGCGTCGTGATGCACAAACGGCAGGTGGTTCGACAGGTCGCGCAGCGAGTTGACCGTCTTTTGCAGCAGCGACTTGTGCGAGTCGGGTTGCAGTTTGGCTTGCATTTCGTCGATCGAGCCGCGGGCCTGTGGGGATGCCAGTGGGAGTGGGGATGATGAGGGCAGGTGGTGAGGGTAGTGAGGGTCGGGATGTGGGCCATGGTGACGGGTGGCGGGTCAGATTTGGGTTTTCAAATGTGCTGTGACAAGTAAGACTGGCAGAGAGTACAGACCATTTCGCGACGGATTTGGTCGTCCGACTTGAGGGCATCTGGCGTGAGTGCGGCCTGAGCGCGGTCAGTTCAGCTTTGGCGACTCGTGTCCGACATGATGCTTGTGTAGTTGTGGTGAGTTGAGTCGGTATACACGTCGGAATGCTAGCATGTGTCTGAATGTTTCAATTCAAAAGAAAAAAGGCGATTGAGGGCCGGGAGGTAGGGTTGGTGCCTCCTTTTCTACCGCATGCCAACTTGAATAGTATCGACCATGTACGCCAGACCACGATCTGAGACACTTCAGCGTTGGCCATGAGACGCGTCTCACAGCCACAAATCCATGAGGACAATACGACAGGATAGAGGGATAGTACGCGATAGGATCGGCATGAAAAGAAAATGATACAACACTCTGAGTCTTGGTGGAGGGATCGGCTCATTGACCGTTGGTACGGCCAGGCGGCCTTTCTCGGACTGACTCAGTCTGGCGACGACGACGATGACGACCCGCCGCCAAACCCCATCATCTTTTTCGCCTTCTCAACCATACCTTCCTCTTTACCCTCCCTCTGCTTCTCCCAAAAGTTCCCGCTCGGCGCATACGCCCCCTCCGGCACCGCCATTGGCTGCCCCTCGGACCCGGGCGTGGCGTGCCCGGCACAATGGCCGCAGACATGTCGGCGCCAGGGCGAACCGACGACATGGCTTGCATGAGCGGCATGTGCCCCCGGGTATCGCCGCGCGGCTCGGTGCGCGGATCGGTTGACGTGTCGGACCCGCCCATGTCGGATGCCGAAGCGGGCAGCGACGAGGATTCCGTGAGTCCGCGCAGTTTGTCGGCTGCTTGTTGTAGGTACGACTTTTCCGATTCGGGCTCGAGCGTGGCTTGAACCTTGTCGACGGCGCCACGGGCCTGGCATGATGCGCGGGATGGGTTATTGAGAGAGTCAGATCGTGATTCATCTTGGTATGCATGGAAATCGGTGCTGTCTTTGGGCGGACCTGTTGACGAGATACGGTCCCGCTGCTCTTCAAGCTGTCGGGGACGACGGCGGCAATGACGCGGTCAGTGAGCGATTGACGGGTCGAGTCGGCCATGATGAGGGTTGGTTGAGCTGAGGTGCAGATGATTTCGCAAAAGTCGGATCAAGCATCGGGTTTGTCCATTCGAAAGAGCAGAATCAGGTCACATTGGTTTTGAATGCCTTGTCCATTGCAGGGTGCGCTCTCACGACCATCGACGGACTAGCAGATCCGTCTTGAGTGAGACATCTCGCAACAGCAATGCAAGCCTGTCAGCCATGACATCGGCAGCGAGTTCGTAGGCAAGTTTCACATCTTCTTTGCGTGAATCGTCACGGCCTTTTTTTGGACTGAATCTGGCCGGGTGACATGACAAAAACACAGACTCAAGGACCAAGGCTCGGCCACCATGGTTGACAAATCGTATGTATGTGGGAATCTCGAAGTGTGTGAGTAGTCAAGCACAGGCAAGATGGCGAGGACGTACACTTCGTGCCCAAACCCAAGCCATCTGCCGCATGTCACAGCCATTAGAGCTCACTGTGCTGAATGACAATGTCGGACAAGCTTACTGAGTATCGCTCTCGCCAGTTTGCAGTAAGCAGGCTGCTGCGGTTCGGACCCATCTCATCGTCACTTGCCATGTCGCATGCATCCACTCTACCGCCGATGTGGCTTCGTTGTGCACGAATTACATGTTTACAACGCGTTCAACAACGCGTTCGCACCAAGACTCCAGCGTAAGCTCACGACTGCATTCTTCCAGCGATTCGAGTGCCGCTTCAGATAATGCAGCGGCTCCAGGTGCTTGTCTTTGCTGCGGCCGAGCCCCCTAAAGCACTCGGTTGAGATCAAGCATGAGACCTACGAGATCTGGCATTCGAGGTGGAAGCGGATCAGCTACAAATTGCGACCGCCCAGCTGCAGAACATTACCTTGCCTCATCGCCACCTCATTCTCGACTTTCGACCTTTGCCATACACTCTCGCTTGATCCAGATACAAAATATTGTCCCAGTTCCCCGCTCCGATTACACCGATACATCAAGATGCGCATCCTTGCCTTTACTGCAACCGTCGCCATCATTCTTGCCACGTTGAGCGTGCATGTGGTTTCTGTTCCATTTACCAAGATCGACGAGGCTGGCTTCTTGGAGGGCAACCCGCGTGTTCTCGTCTCGCGCCAAATTGCTCGCGGAGGCCAGCGTCGTCCTGCCTCCCGTCCAGCCCCACGACCAGCTTCGCGCCAGCAGGTGCCTCGTGGCGCTTTTCCTCGGCCGGCGCCTCGCCCTCCCAAGCGTAGCACTCCCTCGACTCAAGGACCCAAGAGGGCTCCAGAAAGGCGCGCATTGCCAAAGCGTGCGGCGACCAAGCGCCGGGCTTCGAAAGGTCCGACACGTAAAGACCCTACTGCCCGCAAACAAACCGCGCGTAAGTCGACGACCACTCTGCCCAAGCGCAGTAAGAAGGCCACTCGTGCAGTTCCCAAAGCCGACCTGCGTCCAGTTAGGCCCAAACAACCGGCTCGCTCCCTCCCGCCGCCGCCGCAGGCGGAGCTGCCTCCTATTGAACTGCCGCCGCCCGCAGATGCCCCCGTTGCTGATATCCCTGAGCCTCAGCCCGAGCCTGAACCATCCGTTGAGCAAGAACCGGCCCCGCCAGCAGAGCAGGAGCCCGCCCCCGAACCCGAACCAGCGCCTGAGCCGCAGCCAGAGCCAGTCCAGGATGAGCCGCAGCCACAACCAGAACTCACTGCGCCAGAAACTCCGTCTACAACCGCAACTACAACTACCACTGCACCACTCACTGCAACTGCAACTGCCACAGCGATGCCATCGCAAACGGAAACGGCAGAGCTGAAGGAGAATGAGGATGAGGTTCAGGAATGAGTCTATAATGCTTTACTTTGTATTTGTACTGTTCTTTGATTTATCTACAGAATCGCATATTCTTTCCCCCTTTTCTCACATTCACTATTATACATTCGCAATATATTGCCTTTTGCCGTTCAATGACGAATGTCTCATTTGATCGTGAGACACCGCAATGCCAAAAAAAATCCGCGACAGATCGACGAGCCACCACACTGAGATCTTTGCGTGTGGCTAAGTAGACAGACATAAAGTCGGCGCAAACGTTTTCATAAATTCAAATGCACTTGTCGCCATGCATGCATGACCTATTCTTCATGTAGACAACCCACAGCAACACGCCCATCATACAATATTCAAGTCACCATGTCGGTTTACGGCCGCTTCCGCGTGTGCGTATCGGGCTTTTGTTGCCCGCCGTGGCATGCGTCTTGGCGCCACCTTCCTACCGTCCATCGCCACACACGCAACACCTCACTGCGTCGGATTGATGGAGACGTTGTGACAATGGAACGCTAACCCGGCACTCGGGCACTTCAAAAATACCACCAGATACGTGTCCAAGGACACTTACACCATCGAGCCGATCGTCTATACCTCGTCCCAAGGCCACCCGCGCCTCGTCCTGCGCCGCGACACTGGCCAGCTCATTGTCCACCCTGCCGCTGCCTCAATCCCCATCGGCTTTTACGACGAAACAATCGAAGCCGATGGTATCTTGGGCCTGGTTCCGCTTCTGGCCGGCGACTACCTGGTCCTCATTACCCGCAAGCGCCATGTCGGCAGACTTTTCCCTGATTCCGAGCACGATGTGTACGCGATTGAGGAAACGCGCATCTTGCCCGTGCACCGGTCCGTGTACTCGCTTTCCGAGCAGCAGCAGAGGGATGAGGCAGAGTACTTGGGGTTGCTGGAGCGGGCGTGCAACTTTGGGCACATGTATTACTCGACCACGTGGGATTTGACGTCGAGCATGCAGGCCAACATGAGGCAGGCAAAGGCGGCCGAGGCTGGAACGCCCTTGTGGCAGAGGGTGCGTGGTTTCTGATCTGACGTCCGGAACAGTCACTGACTTTTGCTTTGGCAGACGGATCGCCGATTCTTTTGGAACCACTATTTGCAATCCAAACTCATTCAACTGTCGGCCAGTTACCCCGAGGTCCATGGGTTTATTCTTCCCGTCATCTGCGGCTGTACGCATAGCTTTCCCTCCTGCGTACTTTGCTTCATCTCTTTTCTCCAGCCTTACACTGCGCCACATACACCAACGCAGACGTCAAAATCATTCTCGCTGAACTGAACCGCAAAGTCTTCCAATACGCCCTCATCACGCGCAAGCGCGTCCACCGTGTGGGCACTCGCTACCACTCGCGCGGCATTGACGACCAAGGCCACGTTTCCAACTATGTGGAAACCGAGCAAGTCGTGTGCTACCAGGTGCCCGTCGACATGGTGACCCATGTGCGCAGCTACACCCAGATCCGAGGCAGCATCCCCTTGTTTTGGAGGCAAAAGGCCAACTCAAAGTACACGCCCATTCTGGAGCTCGTGCAAAAGCCCAATTCGGTATGCCGCGTTAGTGAGCCTTGGTTACGTTATAGATTCGTGCCACTGACTCCACAGCACGGTTACATGTTAACAATACAGCATCAAGTCTTTGCAAACCACGTCAACGAGCAATACCAATTGTACGGCGATAGTCAAGTCATGGTCAACCTCATCAACAAGAAGGGATACGAGCTTCCCCTGGGCACCGAGTTCAAGCGTCAAGTGGACATGTTGAACGATCCAAAACTCAAGTACATTTATCTTCTTGCATCATTTATCCATCCGTCTGCCTTCCTTGGCGCACTCTAACTTGATCCCGTTGCGCTCTCCATCGTTCAGGTACATTCACTTTGACTTCCACGAAGAGTGCAAAAAGATGCGCTACGACCGAATCGCATTGCTCGAAAAGCAAATTGCCGACGAGGTTAACAAGCAATCGCATATGGCGTGCACCTTACCGCGCGTGGGCCAGCCTATTGTGCAAAAGGAGCAAAAGGGTGTGGTGCGTACAAATTGCATCGATTGTCTCGACCGGTACGCGCTTTTTCTTTTCTGTGGTCTCCTTCCAAATCCCTGCTGGCCCGCTCGCCACTGACATTCCCGACAATGTAACCACCAGCACCAACGTTGTCCAATCTGTCTTTGCCAAATCCATCCTCATCCACCAACTGCGCGACCTCGGCATCCTCGCTGACGGCACCTCGATCGACCCGTCATCCGACTTTGAAAAGCAGTTCAAGCACATGTGGGCCGACAACGCCGACGTTGTTTCGGTGCTCTACTCTGGCACGGGCGCCCTGAAAACCGACTACACGCGCACGGGCCAGCGCACAAAGCAGGGTGCGCTCAATGACGGGTACAACTCGTGCATCCGATACATTAAGAACAACTTTTTGGATGGGTCGCGCCAGGACGCATACGACTTGTTTCTGGGCAACTATCGTCCCGCGTCGCCACCTGCGCTTGCTGGAGGTAAGGCAGATGGCACGCGCGGGTTGTTGACGGGCATCAAATCGCCGCTCGCAAAGCCCAAGATGACACAGGCTCATGGCATGCTGGCCGCGGCCGTGGTGCTGGCCGGATTCATGTATTCGGCGGCACTCGTATTTGCGAGGGAAACGGGCGTGGTTGTCAGGACTTGGACCGTCACGACGCTCTTGTTTTCGTTGGCGCTCACGTTCATTTTGAACCGGTTTGGCCGTGAGTTGGTGGATTTGCCGCGGTTGGTGCCCGTCGACTATGTGCGGGATCGGGAGTTGGGGTTGGGGAGCCCGATCCAGTGAGTATGGTGGCAGTTGATCTTTGACCTTCACTTACCTATTAGCCGTAATTGCCGTCTCTCCAGTCGTTGTGGTTCTCTCTCTGCTGGGCTTTGACCTCGCACACTACAAATCAATGCAATGGGAACACATCATGTTGGACAACACCGACGTATTCGCTGATAGCACATAGAGATGGAGATAGCTGCGGAGATAGCCCGGACCTTTTGTGACTCCCGTTGAGCTGCGATCCGATTGGAGCATGTTCAGAAGGTGTTCGAAACTTCTCAGAGTCCGAGGTAGTACCACCTAGCAGCTTGAGATTACGACAACCACATCGTGAGCGATGCTCTGACAAACCAAACCATCGCCGCAACCGGTTATCTTCTGATACTGACGACGAGCAAACGGGTATGGGTATAAAAAGCAGCGATGACGGTTAATCCTTCTCACTGAGTCAATGTGTTGTGCGAGCTGTGTCAAGTTCTGTCAGCATGCGAGCTCATGAGTAGATGCGGTGTCCACAGCCCCAATGTGCTGATGTAATTGTACTGCTTAAAGTGTCAAGTGTACGGTATGAAACGACTGTTCTTTATCATCCAATTTGTCATCGTTTCCATGTTTGGACGCGCGCCACGAGGCCTGACTTGACGGCGGGGCCTGGCACATTGTCTGCAAGCATGCCTGCACCACATGTGCACTGCGTCCCGCACGAAGAGACAATTAAGAGGAATGGCATGGGTGTAGAAATACCAGAAAGACCCCGACTGTTTTCCTTGAAGATCTGTGTTCATCCATCATCCATCCACATCTTGTGCTGTCGGACAATCTCATCCCCAACTCCAACATGACCATTCCCAGCTCCAACGAATCCGCGAAAGGCTCTGCCGACCCACGCAGCTTCTTCATCACCCAAAAGGTGACTCCCGGCTCGGGAACCCTCAAATCCGGCTCGCAATCCTCCGAGGTCGCTGCCCTTTTCCGCCCAATCCAGGTCCGGGGCGTCGTTTTTCCGAACCGCATTCAAGTTTCGCCCATGTGCATGTATTCCGCGCAAGACGGGTTTGCGACTGACTTTCACCTCGTCCACGTTGGCCAATTTGCCCTCCGCGGCGTGGGAATGACGGTGATGGAAGCCACCGCGGTGCTGCCTGAAGGCCGCATTTCGCCGCGCGATCTGGGCATTTGGAGTGACGACCACATTGCCCCGCTGCGGCGCATCACCGACTTTATTCACCATCACAAGGGTCTGGTGGGCATTCAACTCGCGCACGCCGGGCGCAAGGCAAGCACTTGGCCTTTGTACGAGACCAATGCGCGTGGGACCGTTGAGGAAAAGGACGGTGGATGGCCCGACGCTATTGTGTCATCATCGCCCATTGCCTGGGACGCTGAGCATGCGCAGCCGCACGAGCTGACCGAAGACCAGATCGTTGAACTCGTCGAGGCATTCAAGGACGCTGCGGTTCGCTCCGACAAGGCCGGATTCGACGTTGTCGAGATTCACGCAGCGCACGGTTATTTGGCGCATCAATTCCTGACGAGCTTATCCAACAAGCGCACCGACAAATACGGCGGATCGCTCGAGAACCGTGCCCGGTTCTTGACGCTCATTGTCAAGGCCGTCCGCAGCGTGTGGCCCGAGCACAAGCCGCTTTTCCTGCGCTTGTCGTGCACCGACTGGGTCGAGGAGTCGTCGTGGGACGTGGACGAGGTTGTGCAGGTGGTCGAGTCGCTCGTTGCACTTGGTGTGGACGTGGTCGACTGCAGCAGTGGGGGAGCTCACACTTCGCAAAAGATCAAGTCCGGTCCCGGGTTCCAAGTCCCGTTTGCTGAGGCAGTGCGGCAGCGTGTGTCTGGCGGTGTGTTGACTGCGGCTGTCGGTCTGATCACGGACCCAAAGCAGGCAAATGCCATTGTCGACGAGGGCCGGGCCGACTTTGTCATGGTTGGGCGTCAGTTCCTGCGCGATTCTTGGGTGAATGAAGCGGCAGAGGAGTTGGATGTCCACGTGGGATTCATCAATCAGTACATTTACGGGCGCAAGGGGGTCCACCGCGAGTAGTGGCCAAGTTGTATTCCTGTTTATTAGCATTACCTCATTAGCTTTATATTCAATCTACATGTTACCACCCACTCCTTCATTGCAGCGCATGTCCGGCCAACGTCCGACAATGGTGATTGGTCTCGCAAAGCACGCTAAGACACGTGCTGTGCTGCTGGGATCATGTATACATGCCGCCATATTAACATCGTCTCGAATCATTCAGACGCTCACTGGCGTATGTACCACTTGTTCTCGATATCTCACTCGCCGCAATGCCACGCCAACGCACTTCCTCGGCCACCAACACCGGCAAGCAGGCCGCCGAACCTGCTAGCACCAAGACGTCGGCCAAGGCCCCTCTTCTTCCTCGCACACCAGGCTCAGTGACCAATGGCAGTGGCTCCCAATCCCTCCCTCCTCCTTACTCTCCACCGGGAGATGGCAGTGCAGGTAACACGGCGTCTACCACGTCGTATGCCACGTTCGGGCCCGGTGTTGCCCCAACCATCCCCAACGGATCGACCGAGCACCACCATCACCATATCGTCCACCACTATGTCGTCGTGCAACAGCCAACCCCGCACCACCAAATCGACAGCGACGACGAAAACTATGACAGCAATGGTGCTGGATCTGGCCGTCCACGCGTTCGCGCCGCCTACCTTGCCAAACGCAGCCCGCTCTCAGACTGCACTTGTGCCTCCCTGTGCCCGATCATTTTCTTTGGCCTCGTTTGCCTATCGCTCTTTGTCACCATGCTCGTGTACCCTCGCCTGCTTTCTGTACATGTCCACTCTGTCGGCCTCGACTTTTCGAAAATCCCGCCCATCAAGTTTGTCCTCACGCCCAGCCCTGCCATCACGCTACACTTGGTTGGCAACGTGTCCATTTGGAACCCCTTGTTTACCGACTTGCACAATGTGTCTGTGTTTGTGGCGGCAAAGTATCCGCACTTTGATCCGCCCGTCACCATTGGGTACACGACACTTGACCACCTGCTCGACTTGCCGTCGCACGAGGAGGCGTCTGAGCGCATTCCGTTCGACTTGCAGTTGCCCGGCAAGCAGGATCCGCCCGCGGGAATCGTTTTGCCTTCCGGGCTGATGTCAGCGCCCTTGGCCGCTGTGAACCAAGCACCGCACGCATTGTCGTCCAGGATTGTTGCCAGGGCTGTTGATGAGCCGAGTCGTGGCGCACCAGGACTATTGGATGTTGTCTTGGCCCTGATCGACGACTGCAACACGCGCGGGTTCATCACGCTGGACTTGGAGGTCCGGACCAGGGCGACCACAAAGTGGTGGCATTTCGGTGGATCCAAGACCACGTTGCGTGGCGAGACGGTCCAGTGCAAGTCGGACCAGCAGCCGTCGGGTAACAAGACGATCGTGATGGCCATGTCATAAGCCTTTGACCAAATGGGGGGAGGGGGGGAGGGGAGTGCCGCCGTGTTTCTGCAACACTAGACGCTTGGCCGTGGTTCAAATCTACACTCAGTCTTCGACTTGACAACCCGCTTCCCCGTCCACCCGCTTTCACTCATATTGTTCATGTTCTGTTTGAATTGCTCTTATTGATTGGCCATGTGCCATCCAAAATTTGGACTCACGTCTTTGCAAAATGGATGTAACCCTCCACCAGACTGTCCAGCACTCTTTCGTTTCTTAATGTATCCATTTTTCATGGAAATCCAAACGCAAAACCGTCGTAGACATTTACTCGTCATCATCCCCACCTCCGCCGCCACCCGCCGCCGAATTGATCTGCTGCCGATTGTACATGTCGGCCACCTGCTCGCCCGTCGTGGCATCCTCGGGGCCCTTGTCGTCCCTGACGCGAATGAAGCGCGGGAACCGCAACGAAATGCCCTTGCTGGAATCCACGAGCCCAACGGCCGCTTGGTACACGGGCGAAATGGACAGGTCGGCCGTCTTGACTTCCCACACTTGGACCGCATCAAACCACACATCGGCCTTGGCGTCACCGAGCCGGTAGTACGACTTGGGCTGGTCAATCAAGTGCGGTTTGAGCGACTCGGCAAGCGTCGTGAGGGCTTCCTCGGAAAAACCAGTGCCAATCTATGCACAGCATCAAAGAAGGCAGTAGCTTGAGAGTCAGTGACGACAATCACACAAACAAAACGAAAACAAGCCAGGTACCTTGCAAATGGCCTGATACTCTTCGGCCTCTGGGTCAAAACACGCCAACAAGTACCCGCCATACACGCCCGTGCGCTTTCCTTTACCAATGTACCCGCCAATCACCACCAAATCCAAACTGTCGCCCACGCCGTCCAAGTAATCCTTCTTGACCTTGAGCCAATTGCGCGACCGGCGTGACGGCTCGTAACTCGACTCGTCCACGAGCGTCTTGACCATGAGGCCCTCGCAATTGCCCTGGATCGACTCGTCCAGGAACACTTGGATGTCGTCCAAGTTGTTGGATTCCATCGACTTGGCGAACGCGAATTGGCCGGGGACGGGCACAAAGTGCGCGTGCAGCAAGGCACGACGGTCTTGGAGCGTGTGGCGAAGGAGAGACTACGCCCAGAGACCTCGATGAGCTAGGTGAATGGAAACGGAACGCAAGAGAGAGCAATAAACAATGAAACGGACCTCGCCGTTCAGGTACAGCAAATCAAATGCAAAGATGCACACTTGAACGGTAATGTTTTCCTCTTTGACGTCCTTGCGCTTGCGCGTGCTGAGCACTTGGAACGGTAGAATGCACTGCTTCTCCGTGTCCCACGCAACCGCCTCGCAATCGAGTACAAACGATTTTGTGTCCTCGGCGCACATCTAGTTCACACAAGGGTGTTCGTTTAGCTCGACCTTGCTGTTTGACACACTCAGCAAACATACCTTGTCCAACCGCGCCAATACATCGGGATACTTTGCACTCAGATTTTCGGAATTGCGACTGAAAATGCATCGCTTGCCATCGTCAAGCAAATGCATTTGTGCACGCTCGCCATCGTACTTGTACTCGCACGTAAACAGCTTGCCCTCGAACCGGTCCAGCACCTCGCTAATGGCCTTTGTGGGATGCGCCAACATGGGCTTGAGGGGAATGCCCGGCGTCAAGTGGCATCGGTTGGGCAGCTCGTCGATCGGATATTCCAAGAGTGCGGGCACAATTTGGTCGTACGAGGGGAGTTCCATGTACACACCCTTGACAATGTCTTCTGCGCGTTTCAGGGCATCGTCGGTGGGTTTGCGAGAGGTCGAGGTGCGGGCACGGACAAAGGCGTGCGAGAGGGATACGAGAACAGTGCGTTCGGCAAGCCCGATGCGCAGTTTACCTTCGAGGGAGCTAGGGCACAAAGAATGTACAAGGTCGGCATGCAGGTCGGGCAACATCAAGTATCAAATGGAGGCAATCGAACCGAACGAGGTACTTGGCTTCGTTGCCACGGCAGGAGACCATCAATCCCTTGATCTTGTCGACCTTGACTTTTTGACTCTGTGGAACACCACACAACGAATCAGCATATTGAGCCAGCAAAAGGCTGGTAGAAGCAACAGAACCCACCGATCCACCCGAAATGGTAGCGATTTCCTTGAGCACCTTGAACACCTTGCCGACCTCCAACGGCTTTGGCTGAAACATGGTCTTTTGAGACCCACGACTTGCCATAGCCACCTCACCCAAATCACCCACCTCAGCCATATCCGCCTTGATCTTTTGCAAGGTGCGTCCCGTGGCCTCGCCAATGGCTTTCATGAGAATGCTCTCGCCAATGCCGAGCTCAAGGCCCTCGTATTCCGGGCACAGTCGGTTGATGCACAGGTACACGGCCGACAAAAGATCGGCCGGGTGTGCCGTGATGACCGTATGCAAAAAGGTGGCGAGAAGCGAGGTGATTTCGAGGCGTTTGGTGGTTGCGGCAATCAGGTCAAAGGTGGCGCACAGGTCGGCATACATGAGCGGGGTCGAATCGTTGGCGAGACAGTTGATAGTTTTGCGGGAGGCGGCAGAGGAAGATCTACAATCGACCACGAGTCAGTTCCTTCCCGATGGATACAATGCGGGCCGCTGGAGAGGACCTATGACGCACCCAGCTGCCTCACTTTCGCCCTCTTCACCATCGTCCTCCTGTTCATCTTCTGCCCCGTCTTTCCTATCCTCGTCAGCTTTGACATCGCCATCAGAGGCGCTTGTGGGCGGTGTATCCACGTCCATGTCGTCCGACGAGTCATCCTCGTCGTCGTCAATCACTCGACGACGTTTCGCAGCTGATGGAGCAGGCGTCGCCGATTTGGAGGAGAGATCATCAGATGGCGACGTTGTCGAGTCGTGGTTGCGTTTGGGTGCAGGCTTTGGTTTGGAAGCTGGCAGCAGAAAAGCAATCAAACGTTCAGTGTCCCCTGAGGCAAGGTTTGGGGCAGGGCGGGCGTACGCACGTTTGGATGACTCTTCACCCGCAGCCAAGGAAGTAGGCATGGGCGATTCAGATGCATTCTCTGATTCTGTGGCTGCCAATGCAGTGGAGGATGCCGATTCTGGGGCGGCGCCAGGGTGCGCAATTGACGCGGCATTACCCGCTGCAGCTGCGGGTGCAGGTCGGGCGGGAGCCGGTTGGCCCTTGGGCGCAAAGAATGCGTGCAATGTGCCGCGCTGCTTGGGTCTAGGATGATTTTCTCAAATGGGGGAGCGGTCCGTCAGTGGCCAATCACGATCAGAACCCGCGAGACACCGCAGGATGGCCGACAGAGTCGTGGAAGGGAGACGCACGCGGACGAGGACGAGGATTTCGGCGGCATACTGCTTGGCTTGGTGATGGCGGAGCGTGGTTCCGAGTTTGCGTCGAGTGCTGCAATTGAAATCTATCATGGAATCATCCTGGCAACTGCTGCTCAGCGTGCGTACGTACACTTAGCTTAATTGCTCGTACGAATGAATTTTCTCAATTGGTGTGGCCTGCCAATGAGGGCAGAAGAATGATCACACCAACTGGCAACAACGAGTGAGTCACAGTACGGCACGATATCGATGGACTGGACGACACTACGACACTTCAAGTTCTTCCAAGTTCTGACATATTTACATTGTAAAAGGTGCCATACTATGTGGTGGAGTTTTGTAATACTGTACATACATATCGTCCAAAATAATTCACGCCGCTGTCAACGCATTCAGCGCCCCTCCTGCCCGAATCCATGCCCACTGATTTCTCGACAGGGAATGCCTCGCCTGCACGACCGCCACTTCCTTGCCCGTGTTCCCATCCACCACCCGCAGCCGAATGCCCAGCGGACTCACCACGTCGCCTTGATCTGCTTCTCCCTCCAACGCCGCCGCTTCCTGCATCACGTCCACCAACCCAACCGTCTCCACCCGCATCCCAGCACAGAACTTGACGTGGTCCTCTTCCGCATTCACCAGCGTCAACGGAACAACACCCTGCTTCTTGAGGTTGGTCTCATGGATCCTCGCAAACGACCTCGCAATCACCACAGGACATCCCAGATACCTGACCTGCATCGCAGCATGTTCCCGCGCCGACCCCTCACCATAATTGTAATCGCCCACCACGACCCAGGGCCGACCCTCGCCTGCCAATTTGTGCGCCGCATCGGGAATCGACGCACCCGACGTCACCTTGCCGCGGACACCCGTCTCGTCATTCACCGCCGTCATGAGCGTATTCCTCGAAATCGCCGGCAAATGCCCTTTGTACTTGAGCCATGGGCCCGCCGCGGAAATGTCATCTGTGGTGCACTTGCCGCGTACACGCAACAGCACCTCCCCGCCAAGCTCTGTCCCTGGCCACGCGGGCCACCGGGGGAGTGGCGCGAGCCGCGTGCTCGTTGGAGGAATCACAACGTCAACGCGCGCATCGGGCTGCCCACGGATAGCGTGCACGTCCGGGACCGCGAATCCCTTGGGCGGCAGCGTTGGAACACTTGTTGGCGGCTGCAATTGCATTCGACCCGCGCCCGTTCCCACAGGTAGCGTGTCTGTGATGGGATTGAAGTCCAACCTGCCGGCAACCGCTAACGCAGCCACCACCTGCGGCGACGCAAGGAAATGCAACGTGTTTGGGTTGCCGTCGTTCCGCCCGGCAAAGTTGCGATTAAATGAGCTCACAATCACATTCTTGGTCTTTGGCTTGACCACCTCGTTGTGATCCGTGCGCTTCCACTGGCCAATGCATGGGCCGCACGCATTGGCCAGCACGGTCGCGCCCGAGTTGGCCAATTCGGCTAGAATCCCGTCGCGCGCAACCGTTGCGCGGACTTGATCGCTTCCCGGGGAGACGACCAGCTGGTTGACTTGCGTGCTGACGCCGGTGGTGCGCGCGTGTGTGAGAATTGACGAGGCAGTGGCCAAGTCTTCGTACGACGAGTTTGTGCACGAACCAATGAGGGAAGCAGAGACGGTGAGCGGCCACGATTCGGACCGGGCAGTGTTGGCGAGTTGCGAGAGCGGAATAGCACGGTCCGGGGTCATGGGGCCGTTGACGTGCGGCTCGAGGGTGGACAAGTCGAGTTCAATCACACGGTCGTAGTGGGAGCCAGGATTGGCGTGGACCTCGCGATCCGCCGAAAGAAGGGTTGAGAGGTGGGATTGGATGGGCGAAATGAGGTGTGAGCGGTACGTGGCCGAGAGGTATGCGAGGGTCGACGAGGTGACGGGAAACACGGTTGTGGTGGCACCCATTTCTGCGCCCATGTTGGCGATTGTTGCGCACGCCGTGGCACTGAGTGAATCGACGCCATCACCAAAGTATTCCTGCATGCGTGAGGTGAATGAAGCGTGAGTACAGTTCTTGGTGCCTCGAATGGTAGTTGGATTCTGAGCGTACCAACACATGTCCTGTCCCTCCACGCACACCTAACTTGCCCAGCAACCACAAAGCAACATCCTTGGGGGCCGTCCACCCGTGCTCGGGCAACTTGCCTGTCAATCTCACGCCCGTGACCTTGGGTGCGGTGAGTTCCCAGGGCACGCCGCACATGGCATCGAGCGCATCGGCCCCGCCCACGCCAATCGCCATGGCACCCAATCCACCGGCATTTGGAGTGTGAGAATCCGTGCCCAGCATTAATAACCCGGGTGCCGCATAGTTTTCAAGCACGAGCTGATGAATGATCCCGTTTCCCGGTGCCCAATAGTCGAACCCAAACCTGCGACTCGCCGAGCTCAGAAACTCGTACACATCCACATTGTCTGCCCATGACTGCTTCAAATTGGCGCCAGCAACCGACCTTGCTCCGCTACCATCGCGTTGATCTGCCGGTGCGCTTGTGTCGCCCACGACCAGATGATCACACACAATCGATACGGGCACCTTGGACTGGGGCAGATTGGCAAGCATGAATTGCAACACGGCCGTCTGCGCCGACGCATCTTGCATCGACACTCGATCTGGGTGCAGCATGAGTGACGACTGGCCACGCGCAACGGCACGAGCGGCATGTGGGTCGGCAAGATGGGAATACAGAATCTTGTCGGTGAGCGTGAGCGGGCGATTGTTGGTGGCGGCGCGAGCAAGGGACAGCCGGGCAGCGAGCCTTGGATAGTCGGGAAACGCGGTCGATTGGGCAAAGCGGGTCAGGGCCGCCTCCGTGATAGAAGATGACTCGGTTGCAAGGTAGCGGCGGCATGGAGCTCGCGATTGAGCGGCCGCGGCAGCGAGCAGGTGTTGGCGAGTGCTGGCGGAAAAGAGGGTCATGGTTTCGTTATTTTGCTGGGAAGCGATGCGTGCAGAGTCTTTTCTTATGGGGTTGAGCACTCGCTTTATGTGTCTGTACGTTCCCATCACGTCACGCGGCTTGCTGCTGCAGCTGGATCATCAATCATCAGGGGCATCGCCACGTCTGATACTGATGGAGCCCGTTTGATCATTCATCACCGGTAGTGACTCTTGACACCTCCTTGCATCGGTGCCGAGAAGTTAATCAAGCAAATTATGTACATGATGGTTTTGTTACGCCTCGACAAAAATCCCATCAACGCGATCATTCATCGCCCAAGTCGAATCCTCTTGACCGCCTGCCCCTGAATCACTTGCCAACACTTGATTCCACACACAGTCCACGACACTGGGACGAGATTCCCATCAGCTACATTTTGTATCGACGTAAACCGGAGCTCTTCGGGCACACCGCCCGCGCGATCCAGCATGCGATGAATCCCATTCCCACACACGTCGCACGTGGCCGACGGCACAACGAGGGACAAGAGCAAGTCGGATGGAATCACTTGGGATATGCAATACGAAGCGTACGCCGACGGCGGGCTTGGGTACGAGGGTGTGCCAGGTGAGTCGGAACGTGTTGGTGAGGAGGACTTTGGAGTCGCAAGTGGCAGACTCGAGCTCCATTCGCGGATGCCGGGAGACACGGGACAGCTGTGGACTTGACGTTGTGATGTTTGGCTTTTAGTCGTGTCGATGGTCAATCTTGAAATCGGGTTGCTGCGCTGAGAATGGCCGACTCGGACAACTGGTGGTGGGTTTGGGTCGATTCCGGGTGGAACCTCCTGCTCATGCACGACACTGGGCTCTGCACTTGACGACGCCAGTGGGCGCCGACTCGCCACCGCCTCCCACTCTCGCATCAAGGCTTGCCTTGCGCCCAGCTTGATCTTTGACCAAACCATAGCGCCAAACTCGGCATCCACGGCCGTCGCAGGCACTTGCCCAATGTTGGCCGCCACCGATGCGCCGTTTAGCTGATGCGCGTAGGGATCGTAGGCGCCCAACTCGCCATCCGCCAGTGTCATTGCCTGTTCCCACGACACGGCACCTGGGTCCACTGGATTGGGCAATAGCCCGTCGCTAGCGGAAGTGATCATGCCGGACAGCCACAGATCGATCGATTCTGCTGGCGTGCCGAGCAACCGCAAGTCGCGAGCAATGCACTTTGCGAAATGTCGCGTTCCGACGTCTTTCTCTTTGGCCTCATGGTTTGGGTGATGGCGGCAGTACGTGTGCAAACCGCTGTTGCGAAGCTCAAGAGCGACCGCTTGCAAGGCGAGATCGCGCAGCGAGAGCGGGTGAATGTGTGAGCGAATCGAGTTAGAAAGCGTTGGTGTTCCAAACGCGGGAGGTGGGAAATTCGGTGCGATGCCGGCCATAGCTGTCGACGAAGCTGCAGTGGCCGTGCCCAGCGACATTGGGTTGTCACTGATCCACAATCGCCGGAGCCATCTCAGCTTGGTGAGGACTGCCGGTGCCGATTGGAACTGGTTGTGTGACACGTCAAGCACCTCGATGGATTTGGGAAGTGACGCTGGAAGGGATTTCAGTTGGTTGTGTGAAGCATGAAGCTCCATGAGGTTTTCTACTCGACCTATAAAGGGCGACAGATGGGCGAGAGCATTGTGATTGAGGTTGAGCTCCCGTAGATTGGCAAGACTCCATAATGTTGCTGGTAGGCACTCGAGCCGGTTGTCGGCAAGTGACAGAACCGTCAAGTTGGTGGAAAAGTATGGAACATAAGTGGGTGGAAGCAGAAGGCGGGTGATGGGGGGATTGTGGTGACCCAACAGCACTGTTGTGATTGGATCCATAGGTGACTGGACTGACACGGACGTGAGAACTGTCGAAGTCGTGCTGCCCGTTGGTGGATCATCTCCATTGACCAAAAGCAAGTCCACCGTCGCAATCGGAAGAAGCGGGTCCTTGTGCAGGATTGCCACGAGTCCAAGATTCATCAATTCCATGACGGCGTGCCTTGAGTTGAGTTTTTTATGTCCCGCATTTTGAGGCTGCGTTCGCGTTGAGGAGCTGCGAACAGGCTTCCCCAGTTTGGAACAGAGCAGAGGCGGGAAAGTGAATATGGCGCTTTCTTTCCAGTGACATTTCACATCAATTCAGCTGCAAAGCAATGGCGGAACGAAGTAGGGCACATTAACCACGCGGAAATCAAACATGACCGCACACCAAGCAACACAAACGCGTAATCAGCAGGAGCAGTCAACCATGCATTGATCCGGCAAAAAAATACACATCCTAAAGGCTTTTACGCAAGGACGGCGAATTGGCGCTGGGGGAAGTGCTTGGCCTTCTTGAGGGCACGGGTCGTCTTGATCTTGCGCTCAGCGGGGGTGAGGGCACGACGGATGGCACGAGTCTTCTTGGCGCGGAGGTCAATGGGGATGTACTTCTTGCCAGCGTACTCCTTGAGCACATCAGCCTTGGTCTGCTGGTTGATGACGGTGAGAACGCGAGCGATCGAGCGACGGACGTTGCGGCTATGAAACAACCCAACAAAACCGAGTCAGAATGATTTGTCACAGTGTCAGAGGTTCTAGGTGCAGTCATGAAAGCATACATCTCGAGCGGCTTCTGGTTGGACTGGCCAGATTGCTGCTTGATGCGGAGCGAAAGAAGCTCACGACGGAGGTCGTCGAGCTGCTTGGAAAGCTCAGCCTTCGACTTGGTGCGGAGTTCGAAAGTCTTGACCTTGGTCTATAGCAGGTACGCAAACGTCAGCGACAGCGTAAGAGGATGGGGATTAGGACGGGATGAATCGCTGGATGTGATTTTGAAGTTGGATTCGCAAGTGTCGGCCCAATGCTGTTGCAAGGTGGTGCAGTGTCATGTTGGGTCGCACGGACGGCAGGACAGCCCTGCCTGTTGAATCCCAAAGCGAACGCCAACATCCATCCTCCCAACACCCAAAACGAATACACCGAGTGGCCCGAAGCCAATGACTTATTGCGTTATCCTGTTCGTCATGGTGGAAGACAGGCCGCTGGTATCCAAAGTTGCTGACAGGGGGGCGGGCGGCGGGCGATTGGGCCGACAATTGCGAATTCGGGCGTTGGGTTCGGACATTGACATTTCGTCGATTAAAGGGGGTCTGTGTGCTGCATGAGACGAATTCATAGTACAAACCATTTTGATAGATCCAGGTATGGTGCTGTGAGAGGGATCTGGCTTCTGTGCGTCAAACGAATTGCCGGTTGGATGGTTCGTAAGGTGTGTGGCGCAAGCGATCGCCGAGCCGCCGATTCGACGACACGCTCCGCCGATCCCAACGCCATGAGTGTGCCCTCGTTCTCTGACTGTGGCCAGAAGAAGGTACTTACCTATTATGATATCCTCCGTCGCTTGGCAACCTTATGCATCGGCGGTATCGTTGTAGTTCAAGCATCGAATCGCGACACTCGCCCTGGAGCAAAACTCCAAGTACCTTTTTCTCGCTTCTCGCCTAACCAGATCCCTGGTCACCATTCTACGTGCCGAAACAGCCAACATGATTGCACGAAAGCATCTCAAGACCCTGGCGCGGCTTCAGCGATAGTATATCGGGCTGGCAAGTCGCTTGGTGCCTTTGAGGCTTTGGCGCAGATGATGCTCCGCCCATCGTCGCTTCCCGCCATGGCACCGACCTTCTCCGCTAGTGTGGATGATCTACCTCAGACAAATCCATCGCGCCCGGCCACGAAACCTTTGAAGGCTGCCGCCGTTCAAGTTTTTCGAGTACAGGCAGGTCGGGATGCAGGTATTTCTGGCGCTTGTTCCCTCCTTAGCGATGTTACTACCAATGCGCTCGGGACCATGTGGCGAATGGTGTGGAAGCAGGCTACATTGACGTCTTTATCCTCCGCCGTTCCATGCACAAGAAACGATGCTGGTACATGCAACTGCCCTATCGCGTCCACGGCTAACCTAAACCAAAGGGCCAGAACGCAGAGTTGCACGCAATTGTCGCCGCGCAGGTTATCTACGGCTTGGCCACCCGCCAAGGGAAATTTGCCAAGCACGCCATCGCGCGTTTGCTGGTTCGCGTGCCTGAGCACATACGCACTCGACACACTTGGCCGATTGGGCTTGACTTTGTCCAAGAGTTGTTATTGGCGGTTACCGAATTCGAGTCCGAATACCATGGTGTCATTCATGAGTGGCTTCAGAACACCATCCTCAGGTACTCCATCGCGATAAATATCGACGATTATCACAACAGTCATGCAAAGCGCATGGCCGACATGACCTCGAATGCGCAAGTGGTCCACTGCCGGTTCGTCCTATTTCCTACATCGACTTCATGCCTTTACGACCATCTGACTTATCCGCCGTCATTGTTCTTTGCTAGTACCTTGGTTCTGATCCGCATCGACTGCCCACCTGCCCGCATTCAACCCAACATTCCCGACATTCGAAGCGTGCTTGACGTTGACTCGCTCATCGATTTCATGTCGTCTGCTACGTCTACCGATGTGGCCGGGTCGCCGGCATTTTCCTTGTCATTCTTGGACGCCAACCATGGGATCGGTTGTCGACATTATTGGTGTTCAAGCTCGCGACGCTATGACGCATTCGTACTCCGAGTCCATTATGGAGCAGCGCAACAAACGCGAAAATGGCACAGGTGCATTCAGTCGCAGCATCATTGCTGGTTTTCAGCAAGGCGACCTCAAGACGTACCACCACTATGCCGAGGCCATCAAGGACAAGCTTTTGGACTACTCGCTCCTCGCTGAATACCTTTCCAAGAACCATTCTTTCCTTCCCGCCGACTTCCCAGGCCAGCAGCAGATGCGTCGCGCTGTTAACATGCTCGCTCGCTTCAAATTGGCAAAGGGCGCATCTGCTGGGCACCTGTTTTTGCCCGAAGTAATCGCCGGCCTGATTCCCATTCTTGGTCCACTGCATCTGTCACTCAACCTGCGGTCGACTCTTTTCAAGTTCCATTGCCCGTATCTGTCCAAAAATATACTTGGCTGCAAGGGGTATGAAGCTTCCGCAGAGTCCCTCAAGCTATGCGATTGACCTTGTCATTGCATGTGTTGCGCGTGCATGGTGTATCGTGCGGGAGGACATCTTGGCTTTGGTGAACAAGGCGCCAGCCGATGTTCTCAAGCGACCCGACTTGCATTACCTGCTTCACCTTTTGGACGAGTGTACTCCCCTTGCGTTCGCTGCGCATTTACCATTTACCGCTCGGGTCGCTTCGACGAGTACTTTGCTGCCGTGTTCCGTTCGGCACGCCTCATGCTCCTCATGAACCGCCGAAACTACAAGTTTTTGACGCTTGTGTTTTGCTCTGACGTTTTGTATTGGAAGAGCAAGCGGCCAGATCTGTACCAGATCCTGGACTCGAACCTGGCGTCCACCAACGATTACCCCGTCGTAAACCAACACTCTCTCATCCGGACAGCGACACGCCCGACCGACAACTTTTCGCAAATCCAGAAAAGCGCGTACGAAATCGTTGTCCCGCGTCACCAATCCGGTAACTTGGAGGATCTCGCTGGCCGTACAACCCGCTCTCCGCCCGGCCGCTACTTCTTCAACGGGCTCACGCTTTCGCTCGCCAGGCAAATTGCCGATTCATTTGCATCTGTCCTGCAACCGAGTGCACATTCCACTGCAAACGGTACCACAACAACAGCTGGCACGTCTTCGTCCACGCCTCCCGAATCGACCAGCTCATCCACACCTGCACCGCCACCCACCACTGGCTCACACTCGCTCACGACGCCCGACAACGTACGATCTGACTCATCTTTTCCAGCTACAGCCACGTCGGCGACAACCCCTTCTTGGCATGCTGGCGCCTGCGGAGCACGAGCTTATGCGGACCCACAAAAATTTGATGTCACTTTGGATCGAAGAACCCATGACGGATGTCAAGTTGGCTCTTCAACAGTCGCACAGCTGCCGGTTCGCAGTTGACTTGGACTCGTTGATCACGTTTGATTTTGGATCGGGCCTGTGGTATTCCTCGATGCAAGCGTTTGGGGAGGAGGTTCCAGCAACAGCACCGAGTGAGGACGCTGCTGTCAGACTGGTTTCTGCGCGGTTGATGACAATGAGTAGGTTTTAGTTTGCGAAAAATCGCCTCGCATGATTCGTTTAGTGTTGATGATGAAAGGATTCTTCTCTTTTTTTCGATGTTGTTGTTTCATGTGCTCATGTTGGCACCTTGACGTTGCCAGTTTCACTGCCCGGTTTATCGTGCCTGTAAGTGACGCAAATGGCAAAATTGTATGAACAACTGAATTGGAAGCTTGCACGGCAAGTGGATAAACGTGGGTCTTGAGGACTCGTTACATTGCAGACATACATTCACCGAAACTCATCCGCCGAAAAGGCCGCAATCCCTTTATCCACAATTGCTCGCACAACTGCATTCCATAATTGCACATCCTCAGCCGTGGCAGCTTGCTGCTCAGCGATGAACCGCACGTCACAAAACACTTGATCGACGCCGCCGCCTGCTCCCGCAACAAGTGTGCCAACACTTGGGCAATCAGCTGTGCATCGCCATCCTGGACCACCAGCCCTGACTGATCCAATACTACCGTCACCGATTCCTTGATGAGCCCGTCCAGTTTCGCAAACGGTGCCGCGTCGAGTAACGCTCGCCACACATGCTGATTCTGCGCGCCGGCAAATCGCATGGGCAAATGCAACACACTGCACAGCTCACACGCCGAGTCTGGTTCGACGGGTGAAGGCAAGAACTTGACGCGACAATGCGCGGATAGATCGGCCAGCAAGCGAATGACTTGCACGGGACACAGGGCGCCAGTGAGGCGGAGCGATTCAAGGTGCGGGTACACGGACGGAAATGTGTGGGATGCTGCATGTTGATGGCGAGGTGCTTGAGGTTTGGCAGCTCGAGCCCTGTGAAATCAAATGTGCCATTGGCCAAGGTGAATGAGAGGTGTTCGAGGTTTGGCAACACTGGGTACTTGTTCGAGCTTGCCTCGATGGTCAGGCCGTGTCTTCCTAGGGTAATGGTGGTTGTTGATCGTGAGGTCAAGTGCGTGAGTCGAGGCAGCGTATCAGCAAGTAAGTCCACCACGCGTTGTGACATTCGCGGCAAAACAGTGTGAGTTGTGTCAAGTTTGGGTTGAGCTGAACGATCGGGAGACATCAAGCTCGATTGGCGTGTGGAGAATGACCGACGCCAACGGGGAGCTGTGATGAGCGAACTCAGGCATTTGATGGCCCCAGGCATTGCCTCGAGGTGCATGAGGGGGATGGCAGGGATGGTCGGTACCGCAATGGCACTTACTCGCGCACAGGCCGTCAAGCCTGGAAGACACAGCGATTCGAGTCGAGTGTGTGAAACGAGAGAGTGCAGGCACGAGAAATACATGCCTGGCGGCGTTGAATACCTCGATGCTTGAATGGGACGTGAAAGTAGGTCAGGCGCGGCATGTGATGGTAAGGGATCCAAGGCAAAAATATGGGAGGGTGGGTGTAATCACCGCCACGCTCAACATTGACAAGAGTAAGGTGCGTGAGAGATGGGAACATGATGGGTTTTGAGTGCGATGACTGGTGGTGGTTGTTGGATTTGAACAAGTGGGTCGCGATTTCAAAGGTGATTGTCAGGTGCTTGAGCGCAGGAAGGTGGATTGGAAATGATCGTAGTCAAAAAGACTTCATTTGGTAGTCAAGGACAAGACGAACGAGTGTTGAGGAGGAAAGAACTCGCATGCTTAGAGCGCAAGTCGCAAGTGCCCCAACCGTATTGCTCATAGGCTGAATCGGGGCAGAAGCAAGGCGAAAAGACATGACCATCGCTTTCGAAACCAGGACAGCGGAACAGCCGGACGGTGCGCGTGAGGGGCCCGAATTCGGGGCTGGAGTGATTAAACTATTGAGAAGATAGTCGTG
>MCFL01000208.1:0-41400 GCA_002102555.1 Catenaria anguillulae PL171 | reverse complement strand
TCAACGAACTCACGGCTGCGTTTTCCGACGTGCGCGACGTGCTCGCACACTCGCAATGGTGCATTGACAAGCACATCAAGCACGTGCGTGACACGACCAATGCCGCCACAAGGGAAAAGGACAGGTTGATGGGCGCGATTCAAGGCAAGTTGACGGAAAGCCAGGCGCTGATTTCGAATCCCGTGGGGTCGAGTGCCGTGACCAGGCAGCGCCAGCCCACTCAGGCGCAAGAGCAGAGCGGCGAGACGCGGACCAGCGCGGCGACGGCACAGGGTGAAACAAGGACGGCCGGAGCACCAGGTGCATCTGGATCGCCGCAACTGCAACCGCCACGTGGTGTCGAAGGTGCCGGATACCGCGATTATGAGGAACAGATGGACTTGGAGGAAATGTTGAGGTCGTCTTCGTCACCGTCCAATGGCGCGGGTGGGTCGCCTACAACGACTGGGGCTGCTGCGAATGCGAATGCAAACGCGAATGGATCCGGATCGGGCAATGATGGATTGAGCATGTGATCAGATGGAGCTCTGGATCAATGCGACAAGATCGGAAGTGTGATTCGAGCGTTGGCGACTGTTGGCGAATGTGGCGGTTTGAGTAGTGAGCTGTCGTCAGTATCGACTCTTGTCCAAATGTACTGTATTTTTTACCTACTGGCTCTCATTTTCTTACAACAACAAGAGTGGGAACTGTTGATGAGGACGAACACGCCGAGCCATTCCGTCAGACGACGCCGATCAGACGCGACGACTAAGGTGTGATCCAAGTCGCCCCATCGCAAAACGCAACGTGGAAACTGGACTTGTTCTCTTGTCCAACCCAACGCTCATTGGCACATGTACCCGCCGCCCATGCTACCACTGATCCTCGCCTGACGCATCCAATCCACAACAACCATGTTCCGCACATTTGTCACTCGTGCCGCCTCCGCCGCCTCGGCAACCACCTTGGTCCGCCCCGCCGCCACCCCGATGCTCAGGCTGACGGTTCGCGGCTACGCCTCTGGTACAAGTCATCCCTACTGAATGCCCAAACTCTTCAAGTCTAACCTCTGGACCTTGACCAGCCCCGCGCCGGTACACCAAGGACCACGAGTGGGTGACGGTTGACGGCCAAGGCATTGCGACCATGGGCATTTCCGAGTACGCCGCCAAGGCCTTGGGCGATGTCGTGTACGCTGAGCTGCCCGAGGTCGGCAAGGTCGTCAGCGTCAAGGATCCCGTTGGCGCCGTCGAGTCGGTCAAGGCCGCGTCCGACGTGTATGCACCCGTGTCGGGCGAGATTGTGGAGGCCAATGCCGAGCTTGAGGGCGAGCCCGGGTTGATCAATGAGGATTCATTTGGCCAGGGTACGGGCATCTCTCATTTGGACGGACGTGCAGATAGCCAGACTGATTGATTGTTTTGGTTGTGTACCCAACAGGTTGGATTTGCAAGATCAAGCTGGCCAACCCAAAGGAGTTGGACTCGTTGCTGGACGAGGCCGCCTACAAGTCTCATACCGAGGAATAGGTTGGAAGTCGTTAGTTCAAGTCGTTTCGCCTGTTCGTGTGCTTTGCTCTTCCCCACCAATACACCAGCCATTTCCTTTTTGTGTTGTTGATTGGCCGCTTCTCAATGCAAGCGCATGAGCATGACAAGCTCATGTCCTCATCACGACTCACGTACGCAACAAGTCAAGTAACAAAGAGGGAAACCAAGTAAAGAATGTCGTTTGACAAAAGAAATGTTTATTTCTGGGAAACTTGAACGCATCGCAACCTCCTGCTCCCGGACCAAACAAACTTGGCGACTTGACGACAGACTTGTCGGCGACGAGAACAAAGCAGTGGCGACCCGCCAACAGCGAATCCTTGAATCAAGACAAATCGATTTAGTCGAAGAGACCGAAGCCCATGTCCTCATCAGACTCCTCCTTGGCCTCCTCCTCCTTTGCGGCGGGGGCAGCCTCGGCGGCAGCGGCGCCAGACGAGGCACCACCGGCAGCGGCAGCGGGGGCAGAGCCGGCGGCGGGGCCTGTAAAGTGAAGAACGGTGGCACAATCAAGTGTCAACAAAATTTGGAAACCAAGAGGATTCAAGGAACGGCGGGACAGGAAAAGAGAAGAGACAGACCAGAGCCGACGTTGTTGAGGAGGTCGGTGATGGACACGGTCGAGAGGGCCTTGGCAAAGAGCGAGAACCAGATCGAGTCAACCTCGACGCCGGCGGCCTTGGTGATGGTCGCGAGCTTGTCGGCCTAGAATGAATGATTGAAACGATTGCGATTGGCGAAAAGTCAGAAAATGGTGATTGGCATGGGGAACAAATGGTGGAGAGTGGGCAATACGAACGGTGATCTCGATGCCCTCGTCGGCGAGGATCAAGGCGGCGTAGGTGATGGCACGTTCGTTGATCGACATGGTGGAAATGGTGATTTCGACGAGGATATCTAGTGGTAGGTCGTCAATGGTCAAAGTCAGCGTTCGTTTTCGGCGTTTTCGGTGGTGGTGGTAGTGATGGTGGCCGGCAGTGCGCAGCAAAGCATGGCAGTGGTCGCACTCACCGGTATGGTAGGGGACCAACGTACAATGTCGGAAGAGTGAAGCAATTCCGTGCCTGTCTCGGGTCCCAAGCTGGGCTGGCCTGAGCTCTGAGCTTGTGTTTGCTGGAGGGGCGGGCGGAGGCTGGGACTGGAGACCACACAACGTGTCTGTCACGTGATCGGTTGCCTGGCTGCGACTCACTTCCAGCAGATCGGCAGCCCAGACAATGCCACGGAACATGTTTTACGTTGATCAGTCATTGGCCAAACGCCGACGCCATCGCTGTGTTTCAAGTCCCTCCCGCGACTCAATCTGATGCAGATTTAATGGCGCATTGGATGGATCCACGTTTTTCGACAATTGCGAGACATTGATGGATTGCATGCAAGAATGTCCCACGTGGTCTTGTTCTGCCGTCTCCCTCTGCCAAGAGAGAGAGCCAAAATGCCGCCACCGAGAGTGAAAATACCTCGGTCGCCGCCCGCAGCTTCCCTAAAATTTGCTCTCTCTCCTCTACACATGTACTGTATCATAGACCTGCCACGACGAACACAACCTCGCCGTCTGCTCGATCTCCCGCACGAAATCTAGCAGCCATCACCTCATAGACCCCATAGACCGTGCAACACACAAACACTGCAACCATGAAGATCTCTGCCGCCGCCTTTGTTGCCGCTATCATTGCCACTGCTGGCGTCGCCGATGCCGCCGCCGTCAAGTGTGCCAACGGCGTGTCGTACCGCCGCGACTTCCGCGACTTGTCGCAGGCCGAGTGGGACAAGTTTGTCGGTGCCCTCAAGACCCTCAACACCAAGCCGTCGACTCGCTTTGCCGGTGAGGGCCTGTCCAAGCTCGAAGAGTTCTCGCGCCTCCATGTCGAGCACTTTAAGCAGATTCACACCGTCTTTGAGGATGGAGACGATCCCAACAAGCCTGCCAACTCGATCGTACGTACTCTGCCCTGCCCATTGTCGACCCCGTCCGTCCACTTTGGATCTTGTTTCCCAACGACTCACCTGTTCGTGTGCCCGTTTGATAGTTCTTGCCGTGGCACCGTCAATTCATCCTCGAGCTCGAGCAAGAGTTGCAAAAAATTGACCCGACCGTGACCTTGCCCTACTGGCATCAAGGTATCGATGCCGATGCCCCCGAAAAGTCGTACCTCTTCTCTGCCGAGCGCCTCGGTGGCTCTGCTCCCTTGGCCAATGGCGAAAAGTCGGGCTGTGTGCCCAACGGCCCCCTGGCTGATTTGCAGCACACGAAGTACGGCTGCGTGCGCCGTGGTTTCCAGGCCGATGGTCGCATCTCGGTCGAGCTCATGGAGGAGATGATGCCCGAGCCTTACGACAACAAGGTCACGTACAAGGCCCGCTTGCCCACGGCCCAGGAAATCGACTTGTTTGTCCGCGACACACCTGAATGGTCCAAATTCACTGATTCCATGGAATTTACGTATCATTCGGTTGCCCACCTTTTCGTTGGTGGGAACAAGGAGGGAACGATGAACAGGCCGTTCTCGCCCATGGACTGGACCTTTTTCCTCCACCACGGCTACGTTGATTACATTTGGTCGCGCTGGCAAGAGTTGCACCCCGGCAGCCACGATTTCGGCTCCAAGCCCTTGCCTGGTTACGGTTCGTTGACGGGCGCGTCGGTGGCCAACCGTGAAGAGCTCTGCTACCAGTACCTGCCCCCTGGTGCGCTCAACCCCAAGCCGGTTCCTCCCCCGACCACCACGACCACCACCACCAAGACGACTACCACGACGACCACTACCACGTCAGCTGTTCCCACCACGACCACCACCACTTCGGCTCGTACCACGACCACCTCTGCGTCGACCACGACCTCTAGTGCCGTGCCCACGACGACCACCACGACTACGAAGGCCGCCGTGACGACCACCACGACCAAGGCTGCCGACAAGACCACCACCACGTCGGCTGCTACCACCACCTCTGCTGCTTCGTCGTCGACCAAGTCGGACGACAAGAAGACGACCGCTACCACCACCTCGGCCGCTGGATCGACTACCTCGGCTGCCTCGACCACCAAGGCCACCACCACCTCGGCTGCGTCGTCGTCGTCCTCGTCGGCTGCCGACAAGACGTCGACCAAGCAGCAAGGTACTACCACGACCGCAGCTGGTACCACCACCTCGTCTGCTCCGGCTGCCTCGTCGACCTCCACGTCGGCCGCCACGTCGGCGACCGAGCCTGCCTACGGCAAGCGCAAGTCGACTTCGACTTTGACCACGTCGTCGGCCACCAAGACCCAAGAGTCGACCACTGCCACGGCGACCACGGCCACCGAGCCCGCTTACGGCAAGCGCAAGTCGACGTCGACCACCGACTCTGCCACCAAGACTCACGACTCGACCACGACCACCGAAACTGCGACCGAGCCCGCGTACGGCAAGCGCAAGTCCAAGTCCGAGTCTGCCACCAAGACGCAAGACGAGCAATCGACGACCTCGACGACGACTGCCGCAGCCACGACCGAGCCCGTGTACGGCAAGCGCCCCATTGGCGACAAGAAGCCCGACGCTGGCAAGCCCACGGCCACGTACGATGACGGGTACCCGATCATCACCCCTGCGCCCGCCAAGCCCGGCAAGCCCGCGCGTCACGCAGCCCCCGCCGTGTACGTGCCCAAGAAGCCCGGCTATCCCGTGCCACCTGCCGACTTCCCCGGCTACATTTTGCGCCCGATCCCCTCCAAGGGCCGTGTGCTGCCGCTCATGGACAAGGCCATGATCAAGAACATGGGCTACAGCGAGAAGCGCGTCAAGCAGTGCCAAGAGTACATGCGCAAGATTGAAAAGAAGGTGGAGGCCAAGGTCAAGGCCGGCGAGTGGGTCCCGTCGTTTGGCCAGACTGAAGAGACCAGGGAGTTGCTCGGCTCCTTGTACACGACCGAGGTCCAGGGCAACGACAACTCGACTGTGGCCACGGTCCAAAAGGCCGAAAAGTCGGCCGCCACAAAGTCGGCATCGTGGGCCGTCACGGGCGTATTTGGCGCCGTGGCTGCTATTGCCCTCATGAACTAGGTTGTTAATGTGCCTGATTTTGGGGTTTGCATTTGCGCAATTCATCTCATTTTGTAATGATTGCATGACGTGTTGTCTACATTTTTTCGTATGTATCGTTCATCACAGCGCTCCATTCTCCCAAATATTTGGGCTGGGTGGAGCTGACTATTTTGCCGTTTCTTTTACTGTACCTACCATGCAACTTTTTCATGTTTGCCGTTCCTTTCGTTTCCTGGTTGCTGGCGGCATTGACTCGCTTCCCAAGCGTTGAACGAAAGCAACCGTACAAACATGAATGCACTCGTCCGACCGTTCCAAACGCTGGCCTTGGCTACTTTTCGCAACGTATCCCGGCCATGTCCTGCCGCCCAGCGCAAGTTGGCTGTGGCGCCCATTTCGGTTCCGCTGCACAGTTCACCATGTCTTGCTAGCGCAAGACTGGCTCGACCATTCGCAACCGCTCCGTTGGCGCCACCAAGCCCAAATGCAAGCGTTACGCAGACCCAATCACGGCCGGCGGCCGATATCGAGTCCAGTTCACCTAAAGCTCCCAAGAAGCCTGTCCCAATCGATCTCAACGAAGACGACTTGGACGAGAAATTCATTCGTGGCGGAGGCAACGGCGGCCAGAAAGTCAACAAGGTCCTGACGAGTGCATCAAGTTACATTGTCCGCTCAATCATCTCGCTCACCGACTCCGACCACACAGACATCCAACTGTGTAGTCCTCACACATCGGCCTACGGGCATTCAAGTCCGATGTCACGAAACCCGGTCTCTATCCGACAACCGGCGTATTGCGCGAAAGCTCCTCAAGCAACGACTCGACGATCAAATCAATGGCCCGTTGAGTAAGCGGGCGCTCAAGGAGGCTGAGGAACGCAGAAAGAAGCTCAAGCGCCAGCAAAAGAACAAGAAGGGACCATCGGCGGCTGGGGGGAAGAAGAGCAAGGGGGTGCAAGAGGTTGGTGGTGCGAGTGCCAAAGCGGACAAAGATGCGTTTGACCAGTAGCGGGGGTGTGGCAGGATCGCATGTCCCACTGACATGCTTGAATGGCATTCATATCCCGCGCATGAATCAGTGCGATTAATGATTACATTTCTGGGCAAGAGACAAAAGGATTGCTCGCTCTCAACAAGTTTGCTTTCCATCCTCCCACTTGCACGCATCCTTTGCAACAGAATGTTCCTTGTCGTCCGCGTTGACGTGCGGCAAAAAACCAGCCATTCGCTCGGAACGAATCTTTTCGAAAATGCGCAACCAAGTCGCTGGCTCTTCAGCACCGTGAACAGCCCAACGCCCACCTTCGACCGAGAAGTCGGGAACGCCGCGGATTCCTCTGGCCTTTGCCCGCGAAACCTCGGAGCGTACAGCCTCGGATTCCGCGTCAGAGGCCAAGAAGGCTTCAAGCTTGGCGCGATCAAGACCAACGGCGACAGCTGCATCCAGCAACGTCTTGTGCTCGGCCAAAGAGCGGCCGTTTTCGAAATGCTCGGTAAACAAGAGCTCAGCCAACTGGTTTTGGACATGGGAACCGTGCTCGGAAACGACATGACGAAGGAGCTGAATAGATCCAAGTATTGAGAAACGGTGGTCAGCCTTGGAGCGCGTTGGCTGCGAAAACCTATGAAGACGTTCGTACCCGGTGGTAATCGAATGTGCTCCCGATCTCGCCATCAAAGTCGAACTTGACGCCGACTTGAGCGCCAACCTTCATGACGTGCTTGTACCCATCCCAGTGTGGGCCAAAGCGTTGCGCAAACCACATTTTGGTCGGGAACGATTTGCCGACGGGCATGGTCGAATCGAGCTGAAACGGATGCCAAGTCACATCCAGCTTGAGAGGAGCTGGATCGTTGGGATACTTTGAATGAAACTGCTGTACGGCAAGGTCGAGCTTGCGTTTGCCGAGAAAGCAGAAAGGACACACGCCATCACTGACGACGTCGACCTTGACGGTGATTGGGGTGGTGGCAATGTTGGAGCTGGACATGTTGACGAGCGAGAGCGAGAAGCGAGAGACAAACGAGCGTGAGATGATGGATTTCATTCAGTTCCATGCCAGTTTTAGTTGGTGTATCGGTGGGACCCGTTGGCTTTTCAAGTTCGCTATTTATCTCGCCTGACTCCGACACGTCACCAACGAATCAAATTAGGAAACATAAGTCAGCATAAAGGCCACATTCGCGTAAGCATGCGAACAAAGACAGTAAACACAATTTGATATTTGGAAATACTAGTCACCTGCATGAATCCAGCGCCGGTTTCGTGCAGTCAATCCGGGGCAGCATCAATTGCCCGACCTTCAAAAGAAACAGCACACTCTCAACATGCGTGCCACTAGAATTCAGCAGAAAGGACTTTAACGAGGAACCACGAGTCGGGTCTGTCCGACTGTCCGGAAACATTCAAGGAAGCAAACATGTGATATCCCATTTTCCGGAGCCGTGCCAAAAGCTGCGTCAGCAGGATTTGTGAATGAATCGTCTCGGTCTTTTCCACTGAGCACCAAGGATAGCTATGCACCGCACTTGTCAATCAGCGTTGCTGCAAAAATGGAAAATGGAGCAAGAAATGTTGCATGGCATACCCCTTAAGCTTGTATTGTTGCGCGCCATGATGCTCGTTGGCCTTTTGAATCCCGGACGGCCAGTACGTGACAATTGTCTGGTGGACAACTGCCTGAATTTCAGGAGGTGCCCCAATCACTCGAAGCAGGTCTAGCTCGTTGAACGAAATCGAAAACAAATCCGATGGTGAACTGAGGCGAATGGGGGTTGAGCGCAAAAATGCGAGCGACGGCCTGTTCAAATCCCGGTGAATTGAATCCAATGGAGCTAGCAACCGCCAGCCAGACTCGAGCATGCTGCGAAAGATCCCTGACACAAGTTGCCTTGAATGAACGGCCTCGTCCAATTGCCCCAACCACGGATAACCTCTACAAACAATTTTTGAGTGCAAAACAACCAAGCGCGCCAAGCACAGTTGGAAAAACACATCATACTTGAGTTTGAACTTGTAAATGGCACTCTTCCCAAACTTGGACTCGCCCTCTTCCTGAATCCCGCGAGGCCACACTCGAACGATTTCGACCCGTACACGGTTTACGGTTGCCGCATCGCAGCCAAACAGGTGTATGGTATCGTTGGAATGCAATGAGATAGTGGCCGTACTGTCCTCATCGTCGTACGAGGGAGGAGGTGCAGCGGCCACGGGGTCAGTTGCATTGTAGCTCGGAGCTGGAGCGTCGTTGGCGGTGAGGTTATAAAACGTGGCATCTGCGTCGGCAGCTTTGCTTGATTTTGGATTCATTGCTTTGGACCGATTTCTCTGAGTTGTGGATCCGCCGTGGTCAAGATGTCGATGTGTCTGTCAATGACGGTATTCTTTTTGACGAAAGAAGTCGTGGCGACACGAGATCTGACAACAGGTTCGTTTCCGATCCATAAACGTCTCGTCTTGTATTCCTTGTGTGTGTTTCCTGGGAAATCCGGGAAAACAAGGAGGTCTTGGTTTTCTTTTTCTGGAGGGGAACAGGCATTCCCACCTGGCTGTAGTGATATCCTCAAGACCCAACAGTGGGTCGCTTCGCAACCAAACGCCTGGCGCACAAATGAAAAAGGAAGTATAACGGATCGGCAGAAGGGAGGCTGGCAAATGCTCATGAGGGAGATTCCCAAGACAGAAGAGTGTGTATACTCAAGGACAAGAAGGATCCGCAGTAGGGAGAAAACAAGATAATCAACTCAAAGGTACAGAGAGGGAGAACGTGGACGGGGGTCCGATGGGTTTATGTACAAACATGAAAAGGGTGACTGACGAGCGCGAGACGGAGGAGAAAGATGACGACGTGGCCAACGGTCACAGAGTAGATGACGGACCTGGAAACAGCGAAAAGAACACGAGTCTTTACTGTCAGGACAAAGCGAAATTGGTCGTAAGAGAGCGAAAACAATTGGGGGCGGGCTGCTCTTTGAAGGATCGCGACCAAACCACTCTGCCTGCGTGTTCCTCAACGGGGCTGCTTCCAGGTACACGTGTGGGAGAACTCGGGAAACAATGCGCAACCGCATGACCACACATCGCCCAGAACTGGCCCGTCGACGGGTTACGTCGCGCGACGTTACAAACCATGTCACAATACAGGGGATCGTGACAGGAAGAGATTGCCGACATGGTCCGAGATTCAGTTTTATGCGATGCGGTGGTTGAAAGAGGGTTGAAAACCTTCATTTACGTCTTCTGGTTGTTGAATGAATTCCTGAAAAACATGAGCTCTTTCCAGATTTTTTGCAGCTGGAGAAGACAAGTCGTAGATGCCGAGTGGGATGACGCACTGGTCCATAGTGCAATGATCGTGAGGTGTTCGCACGAGCACTGGCCATTGCGCATGTCTAAGGTGGTTTGTGATGCTCAAAGGGTAACAGTGGTCGGCGCTGAACAATGTTACAATGTTCTGGGAAGAGCAATGTTGACCATATCTGGCCAATCGCATGAGAGAACTTACAAAAGCGTCGGCACTGTGGCGATTAGAACTCGGCAGGTAGGGCCTTGACGACAAACCACGAGTCGGTGTCATACCCCTCTGATCCGCCGGAAATGTCCACCGAAGCATACAAGTGATAGCCCATTTTGCGCAGCCGGGCCAGGAGCTGTGTCAACATGACTCGGGAATGAATCGCCTCCGTCTTTTCCCATGGGTACCACGGATTGCTAAACGACAGAGCCGGCCATCCGTTAATCAACCAACACGTTCAGATCCTCAACATGAAAGACATACCCCTTCAACTTGTATTGTTGCGCACCATAATACTCCTTGACCTTTTGAATCCCAGACGGCCAGTACTTGAGAATAGTTTGATGGACAATAGGGTCAACCTCTGGCGAAGCTCCAATCACGCGAAGCAGGTCTTGCTCATTGAAAGAAATCGAAAACAAATCCGATGGTGAAGCGAGTTGAATGGGAGTTGAGCGCAAGAATGCAAGAGTATCCTTGTCCATTTCACTCTTTGATGAGTCAAATGAAGCCAGCAGCCGCCAGCCCGACTCGAGCATGCTGCGAAAGATGGCCGACATGAGCTGCCGAGCATGAACGGATTCTTCCGCGTTGCCCCACCACGGATTTCCCTTGAGTTTGAACTTGTACGTCGTATACTGCCCAACCTTGGACTCGCCCTCCTCCTGGATTCCGCGGGGCCAAAATCGAACAATCCCGTTTCGCAAGCAGTTGATGGTGGCCGGATCGCAGCCGACCACGCGCAGGGTATCGCTAGAATGCAGTGAGAGCGTGGCCGTGCTGGCCTCATAGTCGTATGAGGGAGGGGGCGCCGAAGGCGCGAGGTCAGCGGCCGCGTAGCTCGGCGCGGGAGCGCCACCGTAGTTAGCAGCAGGGTCGTAAAAGGAGGCGGCTGCCTCGGCGGCTTTGCCTGAACTCGAATTCATTGCTTTATTTTTTAATACCGGAGTTGTGGCAGCTGCTGCATTTCATCATTGTTATTGCCCAAAAGAAGTGGACATTACACCGCGACCTCCGTCTTGGGCGAACCGGGCTTCGGACTCGAAACTCGAAAGTCTTCCAACCTTGCCAACGTAAAGGAATGGACATTCACTCTCGCCAAACCGTCGAATGATTTACGTTTCAGCCGTTTGACTGTGAGACATTGCAGTCAAGCACCGCGATACAGAGACCGGGTAAAGAAACGACAACATGCACGAAAAAACGAGGTGGCAGGGAACTAGGAGATGGCAGATACTATGAGGAATCAGGTACGGTTGAATCAGGGCAACTGAGCTTCAGTTCACTCGATCTTCAAGAAGCTCCTAGCAATGAGAAAGTCGAACAGGCGCGGCGGTACGATTTCAGTCAACTTGATAATCATGCGCGCATCCAAGCCAACCGTATAGTAATGAAGCGGGTACTGAGCAGTGAGTGCGTGCTTGATGGACCGGGTAACATGATACGCAGGGATACCGCCGTGTGTGGACATGGCATCGGCGAGCACATCGAACCCACGCGAGTCTCGGTCGTCGGAATTCCGCTTGTTCCAGATAGGAGTCGCAATGCACCCGGGACGGATGATGGAGACGTGAATACCTTCACTTGCAAGCTCGAGGCGAAGACCTTCAAACAATCCTGTCGAGTTTGTTACACGAGTAGCGTCGGTCAGTTCAGCTGGACACTGGGAAAGATGGATGAGGAGGCCCAAATGTATAAAACATACCCTCTGCCGCCTTCTTACTTGCAGAGTAAACCCCATTGTGCGGCACCGTAGCCTTGGCAGCAATCGACGACACCAACGAGATCCGTCCACCGCGGCCATGTTGCCGAATCAATGGCAAAAACGCCTGCGTCACGGCCAGCGCGCCGTGGACATTGACGTCAAAAACGCCTTCAGTCGTGTCCCTGACCGCATCAGCCAGGGCACCAGTCGTCAGCACGCCCGCATTATTCACGATCCCCACGAGCTGAGTCGTTCCCCCACGTTGTGCAAGTGTTGCTGCGACGACGGAAACGGCCGTGCGAATCGACTGCGGCGAGGCCACATCCAGCTGAATCGGAACCAAGGTCGAGATGCTGAGGTCCAAGAGGCGATCCAAGTCCTTTTGCTGACGGACGCCGGCGAAAACGACAATGCCGCGTTTCGCGAGCGCGATGGCCGCATCATAACCAATGCCAGTGCTTGCGCCCGTTACGAGAACAGCGTCGGTAGCAATCTTTTCGCGGACGGCAGGCGATTTGGGGCCAAACACGGTGCCTTCGACCCAGCCCTTGAAGAAGTCGATGTAATCCAGGATAGGAAGAAGCCAGAAGGCAAGGCGAGTCACGAAGATGAGGATCCGGATCTGGTAGTCTGGCACTTGCTGGTGTGCCGACTGCTGGGCCGTGGAAGCGGCTGTGGAAGGACCTTGACCAACCCGGAGGAGGTCGTTGGCAGCAGCGGGAGGGCTCATGGTGTTGACAAGCGTGATTCTAATGGGAACAGCTATCATGTGCAGAGGGTCGCAGAGAGCTGGGGACTCGCGGTCTTTTCATCAACCATTCTTGGCGCTTTCACTTTCACGCTGCTTTTCTGCCCTTCCCTCTCATGGTTGCACTTGCACCATGTGCCTGCGATTGGTGTTCCCAACATGACGCGATTAACGGCTTTCGTGATGCGAGCAGAAGAAACGATCGGTTGGTGTGAAATTTCTTGCAACCGACAAGACTGACATACATTTCAAGCCAAGATCAATACCGTGAGTATGTAAATACCGGACCCTAACCACGCCACACGTTTGCACACCGTCCTCTTCATAATCCCTACTCGCCCTTGAGCATGACCTTGCGAAGCACCAGATCATACAGCCGGGCAGGAACCCGCTGTACCACCCACTGAATCGCCCTTGCATCCAATCCAACAGCATAATAGTGGCACGGGAAGCGCGCCGTGAGCGCATGGTGAATTGCCCTCGTGACGTGGCTCGGGGGAATGGCGCCGTAGTTGGCGACGATCTTGGCCAGCATAGCAAATGCCCGGCCGCGGTCTTGTCTTGTCGCTCGGGGAACTTTGTCCAAATCGGAGTGCTAATGCCGCCGGGGCGGATGATGGAGACGTGAATCTTTTCGGCCGCGAGCTCCAAGCGAAGACCTTCAAAGAGACCTATATGTACTGTGTGTGAGCGATTTGCACCGTGTGTCGCGGAACAGCAAGAACGACCTTCAACGGCACGCTTTGACGCCGAATACACGCCATTGTGCGGAGCAGTCGCAACGCCAGCAATCGATCCAATCAACACAATGCGGCCACCTCGGCCATGCTGGCGCATCAAGGGCAAGAAGGCCTGCGTCACCTCAACTGCGCCATTGACGTTGACATTGAAAACTCGCTCAATCTCCTTGCGCGTGGTCGAGTCCACTGCACCCGACATGGGCACCCCGGCATTATTGACGATCCCAACGAGCTGCGTCCCGCCGCGCTGAGCTAGCGTCGCCGTGACGATCGAAACGGCCGATCGGACTGACTGTGGTAATGTCACGTCGAGCTGGATCGGAATCAAGGTTGAAATGCCGAGCTGGGCAAGTCGATCAAGGTCGCGCTGTTGACGGACGCCGGCAAACACCACAATGCCTTGCTTGGCGAGGGCAATGGCCGCATCGTTGCCAATGCCTGTCGACGTGCCCGTGATCAGGACGGCATCTTTGCCAGTGCCTTGGCGAACGGGCGTCGAATCGGGACCAAACGCAAGGCCTTGGAGCCAACCAAGGAAAAAGGAGATTTGGTCGAGAAGTGGGAGAAGAAAGTTGGCGATGATGGTGGTGATTGCCATCATTTGGACTTGATACCAAGGAATGACGGGCGGGAGGTTTGGGTTGGCCGAGGTCAGCGAGCCAGGCGCGTCGACGGCAGTGGCGGCGACACCCTTGGCGAAGCTGTTGATTGCTGGTCCCATATTGACTGATGCCGGGAGGAACGAGGTGTGTGCTGAGAAGTTGAGTGTGCCTGTGAGCTCTTTTCAGTGTTTCGACTCTGTAGCTCTAGCCAGAGAGGTGGGGTTGAGACGTCCAGTTCCATGTGATGGTGAAAATGAAGCAAGTGAACATGGGTCGTGACTAAGTACAAAGCAATAGAAAACAGAAGAGGAAGCACAGCCAGTATTTAGATGCAACAACATAAGTATTTATTGAATGACACACACGAACAGAATAGAAGGTGACGGGACAACAAGAGACACGAACGGCAACAATTCAATCTTTGAGCATGGTCGACCGGAGAACCAAATCATACAACCTGGACGGCACCTTGGAAATGAGAGCAAAGATGGCACGCGCATCCAGGCCGACGGCATAATAGTGAAGAGGATACGTCGATGTCAAAGCGTGGAGAATCGAACGTGTGACATGCGAAGGGGGAATACCCGAGGCATGACCGATGGTCTTGGCGAGCTCGGCAAACTTGCGGCCCTTTGCCGAAGTGTCGTCGGTAAACTTGTTCCAAAGAGGAGTGCCAATGCTACCGGGACGGACAATGGAGACGTGGATGCCTTCGCTTGCAATCTCGAGGCGCAGGCCTTCAAACAGCCCTGAAAAAAAAAAAAAAGAAATGGTGAGACGCAGGACGTGAGTCACTGGGCCCAATGACCAAAAATGTGAAATGATAGCGAACGAACCCTCCACGGCCTTCTTGCTCGCCGAGTAGACGCCATTCAAAGGCACAGTGGCAATACCTGCGACTGAACCAATCACAACTACCCGTCCACCGCGGCCATGTTGGCGGATCAGCGGCAAGAATGCTTGAGTCACTTCAAGCGCGCCGAAAACATTGACGTCGAAGACCCGCTCAATGGCGTCGCGGGTGGTCGTATCCATTGTGCCTGAATGAGGAATGCCCGCGTTATTCACCACACCCACCAACTGGACAGTGCCATCCCTCGCTTCCAGGATGCTGGACACTTCGGCAACGGCATTGCGGATCGACTGCGGCGAGGCCACGTCCAACTGAATCGGAATCAAGGTCGAGACACCAAGGTCCGACAGGCGATCAAGATCTTTTTGTGACCGGACGCCGGCAAACACCACGATGCCACGTTTTGCGAGCGTCAAGGCGGCATCATAACCGATCCCGGTGCTGGCGCCTGTAAGTACGACGGCGTCAATTGCGGTGCCTTGGCGCACTGGAGCCGATTTCGGGCCAAACATGATCCCTTCGAGCCAACCACGAGCAAAGTCGATGTGATCAAGGACGGGCAAGAGCCAGTTAGCAAGGGCAGTGAAAAAGGCCATGAATTGGAGCTGATACGCCGGGATCACTGGGACAGCGCCGTTCGCGAGAGGGTCGGTCGTGAGCGATCCCTGCGCGACGGTTGCGCCGGCGGCGGCGACTTGGGTAGCGTTGAGGGTAGGACCCATGGTCTTGTTTGGAACGTTGAACGATCAGATGGTTTGAATTGCAAAGAGAGTCGGTGCATGCAAGTAAATTCACACAAATCTTTCTTTCTGTTTCCTACCGGCCCGGTAGGCAAAAGGCCAATCCCATCAAGCCATGGATGGAGGTTGTTGAAAATGACGTTCAACTCAACGGTGCAATCCACATCATCTTGCAGGCAAGAACACAATTAAAAATCATACTAGTTAAGGATTAAACATACATTCCCTTGCACTATTCTGCGTCCGCTGTCACGGGCTTTGTCACAACGGGGAGCCAGTAATGATTCAAACTAAAGTAATTCAACCGGATTCCCTGCCAAACTTCATCCCCCAAGGGCGCCATGTCCAACTTTTCCCATTCCACCTCGAGTTCCAAGTTGGAAACATCATCCGTCGAGATCCGCCGGTACACTTCGTTGAAGACGGCGTTTGATGCACCGCCGCCATGGAACCACGAATACCGACCGCCGGGTGCGAGCAGCTGCTGAGCAGCATGATGGAATTCAGCCAGGTCCTGGTAGTATTCACCGTAGGTATCGAAGTAAATGGCGTCAAAATGGCCGGCGTGGGACGCAACCAATGCGGGAATCACCTCGCGCCATGTCCCCTTGTGCACAGTGACGGTCGGATTGGTCTTGTTGAATAGCGACAAGGTCGCAATGTGGGCAAGGACATCGGGATGCGCCTCGATGATGTGATGCTCGCTTGGCTCGTACGATTGAATCATCTTGTCAATGATGCCCAACCCAAACCCAACATTCAACACCTTCTGGCCTTTGCCCGTCACGATTCGGTCCACCGACGCCTGCATCAAGGGCGTTTCCCATCCCATCATGACGCCGTTGCCCTTGGCGTCCAGCAGCCGGTCGCCATCGTCCGTGCACACGAGCTTTTGCGTCAAGTAGTCCGCATTGGTATCCTCGAGGTCGGGCATCATGCCCATCTTGCGCAGCGAGTCAAACAAGCGCTCCGAACGGACACCTTCGGTCACGAGCCATTCGTACACTTGCTCGTGTCCGTTGACAAGCGCATACTCTGCGGCGGTGCGGCCGTGGACGTCCAAGGTGTTCCACGGGTGGCCACTTTGGATGAGGAGCTGGCACATGGGCAGGTGGCCGTTGGAGGCGGCAAAGAAGAGCGTTGTGCGACCCTCGTCGTCGGGGCATACAGGATCAGCATCGTGCTCCTCGAGGAGCTGGCGGGCAGTATCGAGGTCGCCGTTGAGGGCGGCAAAGAGCAGCTGCTCTTCGGGGGTGGCTGTGGGCACGGAGGATGTCATTGTGGGTGACGGTGTTTCCATTGATGAATCGATGGCGGAGGCCAGGAAGCAAACGGCGAGGCAAAGGCCAGGCGAGAGAGGAAAGCAAGGGCAGTGGTGCATTGATACGCGTCACACAAGGTCACGTGTGCGAAACGCAAAACGGCCCACTCAATGTGAGTGTCTGGCTGACGCAAGCTCATGTGCAAGGGAAGCGAAAGCGATGCATCCCAGAACAGACAGAACCCGGCCAGTCGAGCGTATGGAAGACGGGCGCCATCTTGGACTTCTTCCGCATTCCGATTGACGACCCCAGATCTCCATGTATTTGCTGCCAACAACCTCCTAACGTCCCAACCACGTCAAATCGGCCCGCGACTTCATCAACACACATCGCTACCACAATGTCTTCGGCCAATTCCGCCTCATTCCCACGCGGCAAGAAGCAAAAGGCTTCCGCGCCTTCGTCTTCATCTTCGTCCGCGGCAGCCGCCCCTCCGAAATCTGGCTCGAAAAAGTCCAAGCCGGCCGCACGCAAGGCCTCGGAACTCTCGGACGGCGAAAATGACGACGAGGTGGACGTAACCGGCAGCGGATCCTCGTCTCCCGTTGCCACCACGACTCGGCCCGCATCCAAGCGTGCCAAGACGGACGCCGCACCTGCCCGCGAGCAACCGGCGAAAAAGGGCAAGGGGAAAAAGGATGGATCACGCAAAGAGTCGGCAGCCGGCGCCGCCGCCGATGACAGCTTTTCCATCCTCAAGGCGTTTACCAACAAGCGCGCCGTGGTGGGTGTTGTCAAGGACATCAAGGAGCTGGATGTCGTGATTGCTCTTCCTGAAAAGCAGTTTGGATTTGTTTCCATCACCGAGATTTCGCCCCATATTTCCAAGCTTGTAGAGGAGTATGCCGAAGAGGGTGAGGAGGGTGACGACAGTGACAATGACGATGAGGCGGGCAAGGTTTGTGCACACTCTTGTCTTGCTCTTTGTCGGGCGTCACTCACGCACTCATGAACACGCACACAAAATTCTCACCACCTCCATGCATCACCTCCGTCCAACAGGAACTCCCCAACTTGCGCAAGTACTTCACCAAGGGCCAACTTGTCATGGTCAAGGTCAACCAAATCCACATCAAGGACGGCTCGGCCGCCAAACGCGTCGAACTCACCCTTCAACCGAAAACCGTATCGCACCCCCTCTCGTCGTCCGACCTCAAGCCCGGCATGTTTGTTCCCGGCAGCATCGCCAGCGAGCAAGACCACGGCCTCATGATCGACCTTGGACTCGCAGACAGCAAGGCCGCCGGCACGTCCGTCTTCATGCCGCACTCTGCCATTCCCGCGGGCGTCGAGTACCTAGAGGGCCAAACCGCGCTCTTCAAGGTGCACAAGGTCGATGGCCGCGTCGTCACGGTGCATCCTGTGCCCTCCGACGCGACGTTTGAGTCGATCGCCACCAGTAACGTCAAGTGGCCTGATCACTGCATTGTCAAGCCGTTCCAGATGGATCTTGGTGTGCAGCGGCCACCGCCGCCGATTGCCGTCGGCGAAATTGTCCGCGGTGTGGTGCTCGAGCATACGCCCGCCGGTATGATGGTTGGCCTCGTGCTTCCTGAGGACGAGGACGCTGATGGTGACAAGAAGGCTGGCAAGAAGGGCGGCGCAAAGGCCGGTGCAAATAAGGGCGCTGCCGGCAAGTCCGGTGCCGATGACAACAAAAAGGATGTCCCGCAGTACCGCGGCCTAGTGCCGACGCACCACATTTCCGACATTACGTTGCTGAGTCCGGAAAAGCGTTTCCCCGAAGGATCCAAGCACAAGTTCCGCGTCCTCAACGTGGACGGCATGCGGTTTGCGCTGACGGCCAAAAAGACGCTTGTGTCGTCTGACTTGCCCATCATCTCCGACTATGCCCGTGAACGCGTCGGGACCATTGGACATGGCACCATTGTGACTGTGCGTGACAATGGGTGTGTGGTGCAGTTCTTCAACAATGTGCGCGCATTCGTGCCCATCTCCGACATGTCGCACGAGTTTCTCAAGTCGACCAACGATTTCAAGCGCGGCCAGCCCGTCAAGTGCCGTGTGTTTTACGCCAACCCGGACGAGGGCAAGATGAAGGTGTCCTTCTTGCTCGAGGACCCTCGCGCCGAGGCCAAGGCTGCCAAGAAGGTGGAGGTTGAGGAAAAGAAGGCTGCCGCCAAGGAGACAAAGAAACGCGAACTCAAGTCGGAAAAGATGATCAAGAAGCTCGATTTCGCAGCGCTCAACAACCCCGGCGGCAAGCAAATCACGGCCATGGACGATTTGCATGTCGATATGGACGTGGAGGGCTATGTGCTCAACGTCAGGGAGAAGGCCGGTGTGTTTGTTGCGCTGTCGCCCGCCGTGATTGGTCGCATCAAGATTGCCGAGTTGTCGGACGATTTCGTGCGCGATTGGCAGACGCTCGTCAAGCAAGGGGACAAGGTCAAGTGCCGTGTCACGTCGCTCGAGGGCAATCGTGTCGAGTTGTCGCGCAAGTCGCGTGCACAAGTCGGCGGACGCAAGAAGGCGGCCGATGCTGATGCCGACATGTCGTCCGAGGACGAGGAGAGTGACGACGACGAGGATATGGAGGTGGATGTGGTCGATGCCGGTGCCGATGTGTCGGATTCCGACGACGACGAGGACGGCGATGACGAGATTGTGATTGACGGCGGAGACGATAGCGACGCTGACGACGTGGATGTGGTGCTTGATACCAACGCGATCGCCAAGGCTGGCCCCAAGTCTGGCGCATCTGGTATCCAAGTCACGCAAGGATTCAGTTGGTCCAACTCATTGTCGGACGACGAGGATGCTGGTGCCGACAGCGATAGCGATGATGACGACGAGTCTTCTGGCGCCGCTGCTCAAGCTGACGGCGACGCGGCCGACGCCATGGACGTGGACGGCGACGGTTCCGAGCCATCCAAGGCCAAGCTCCGCCGCCAAAAGCAAAAGGCCAAGGATGAAGCCGAGCGCGCAATCCAGCAGCGTCAAGCTGCACTGCTCAACGAGCCCCAACTCGCGACCGATTTCGAGCGTCTCCTCGTCGGCTCGCCCAACTCGTCCTTCTTGTGGATCAAGTACATGGCCTTCCAGCTCAAGCTTGCCGATATCACCAAGGCCCGCCAAGTCGCTGAGCGCGCCATCCAGACCATTCACTACCGCGAGGAGCAAGAAAAGCTCAACGTTTGGGTGGCTTGGCTCAACTTGGAAAACCAGTTTGGCGACCGCGACTCGCTCGAGGCACTCTTCAAGCGTGCTGTGCAGTACAACGATCCCAAGACGGTGTACTTGCATTTGGCCTCCATCTACGCCCGGTCCGACAAGCACGAGCTGGCGCGCGAGGTGCACAACGAAATGCTGTCCAAGTTCAAGGATTCGACCACGGTTTGGACCCGATTCGCCACCTACTTGTTTGAGCAAAACCAGCCCGAGGATGCGCGTGCCTTGCTGCCTCGCGGGCTCAAGTCTTTGCCCAAGTCAAAGCACATTGCCACCATCACTCAATTTGCTCTGCTCGAGTTTAAGATGGGCGACGCCGAGCGTGGACGCACCATCTTTGAGGGCATCTTGGCGAGCTACCCGAAGCGTGTGGATTTGTGGTCCGTGTTCCTCGACATGGAGGTCAAGTCGCGCGACTTGGATGCGGCCCGGCGGTTGTTTGATCGCATCATCACGCTCAAGTTTTCCGCAAAGAAGATCAAGTTCTTCTTCAAGAAGTACTTGGAGTTCGAAAAGAAGTTTGGTGATGACAGCAGGGTCGAGTATGTCAAGCAACGGGCAGTCGAGTATGTTGAGGCTTTGAACCGCGGGGATGTGTAGATTTGTAGCATTTTGCTTGTTGGTTTCTTTTGTCGTTTTGTTTCCCTTGTATCCTCATGTATAGCACCAATTATTTGCCCTCCTCTTTGTTTCATGGCGTGCATCGGATGCTCACACCCAGTGTGCCGATGGATCCGCCCACACTAAAGTGATAGGACAGTGCGATTCGTTCGATGGGCGACAAGAACAATGACGGGAGTGGAGCGGAACAGTGAAACTCGAGATCGTGCACGCAACAAACACTAGAGAGGACCCGGGGAAGAAGAAGAAGAGTAAAGCAACAAAACGAAACAAAAACGAAACAAAAACTAAATGACCGATATGCAAATGTACGACATTGGGGCAACACAATCTTGCCTATGCGTCCCACCCGCGAACATGAAACTTTTCTGCGTATTCGAGAAAGTGCGTGACTCGTTTGAACACAGGAGGTGGGAAGTTGAGCGAGAGCACTTCGGTTTGGATTCGTGCCAAACCATGTTGCGTGATGAGTGCAAACACCGCCGATGCGAGCGGATTGGGATACTGTCAAATGGGTTAAGAGAAGAGATGGAGTGAGTTTGGAAGGGACAATCATCAACGGAAGCAAAAGCATTCGGCGTACCGTGAGATCACCGTACACGCGATACAACACGGCCAAATTGTGACCTGGCAACGCCAACATCCGACCCACATTGTTGAGCGCTGCCAACATGGCCGCCCTTGAAGCCGCCTCTGGTCCCTGCGACTTGAAATCACTTGCGGCATCCGGCTCGGTCTGCAACGCCAAAAGCCTCAAGCTGGCCTTTGGCGAAAAACGAATCTCTGTACATTGCCTGTATGCGCCTCGCGCATCCGCCGCCTTGCCCAACCTCCTGGCCAAATCGCCCAAATACTCCCACTCGGCCGCCGTCCGCTTGTACGCCAACTGGTACTCGCGAGCATGCGCCTCTTCGGCCTTCCACGCCGTGTACACGCGCAAATCCTCATACAGCATGAGGAACAGGTCATCGAGCCACCGCTCGCACAACCGCTTGTGCGAAAACGCGGTCAGCAGCTTGTTGCTTCCATGCGCCGATGCGTTTCCGGCTTGCTGCGACTGACGGTTGGCGTGCAGGTTGCGCCACAGCTCGGCGCGGGCAGCACGCTCGCGCTCGGCGGCCGCGGCATTTGTGCCCTCGGGCGGCGTTTGCGGCGGCTGGTCGGCCTCGAGAGGCTCGGCGGCTGCTTGGTTGGCCACGGGATCCACAGAGACCTCGTTGGTCGTGGGTGACGTTGGCGTGGCACCTGCAGCCGTAGCTGCCGCTGCAGTTGAGGGATGCTTGCTACCATTTTCATCACCCACGGGCGTCGTGACATCACCAACGTGCTCGTTCGCTACAGGCATCAGCTCCTCCTCCTTAACCTGCCTATACTCGTCCTCCATGACAAACACAGCCGCCCGATGGCCCAACAACTCTTCCCATCCCGCCTTGTCGACCATGGCCGCAAGCAACGTGTACGCGCGGCGGAACGTGCCGCGAAGGCCCTCGGCACGCAGCGGTGTCAGCGTTTGCGTGTCATTGTCGGTAAACTCGTCCAGGGCATCCGTGCCCGGAAAATGGCTGCGCGCGGGTTCGGGCATGAGCGGAAACTCGCGGGGCGGGTGGGCAAACATGGGGCACGAGTTGAGGGCCAGCAGGGCCATGGGCCAGTCACCAACTGCTGTGTAGCACTGGGTGAGTTTCTCCCAGGCTTTGAACTCGAGCGGAGCAGTGTTGACGAGGCGTTTGGCAATGGTGAGCGCCATATCGTGCTTGTTCTATCATTGCATAGAGGTCAGTTGGCGCATATGCGCTCCACTTGGAGAGAAAAGGAAACATGAGCACGAGCGTACCTTCTTTTGAAGCAAATCGATTTGCGCCAGCAGCACCGGGGTGCAGTTTGGATGTGCCATGAGCGTCTGGTGCAGCAGCCTAACAGCCTTTGCGTCCTGATCTGCCATCATGTAAGTCTCGGCTAGCAAGCTCGCGACCGAAGCATCCACAGGCAACAGCTCGCGCCACAGCTTGGCCAAGACATCCCACCTGCCAGCGCCGATTCCAAAATACCGCGTCAGCCCGCAAACGAGCAAGTTGGACGTGAGCGACGGGACCTGGACATCTGGGTTTGGCCCGAGCTGCCACCCGCGCGGAAACACATCCCTGGCGGCCTCCAGAAACCTCGCCTCGACATTCAAATCTGGCAACGGGTCCACACGCCTGAGCGCGGGCGGGCCAGGTGGATACACATCGGGCGAGTCAACCAGCATGGCACGCAGCGCACCACTAACAAACAACTCTGCCCAAAACGTCGGGCTCGAGTCTGGGTGAATGGCCACGCGCTTGCCTGCGCGATTGACCCCATACACGTTGACGCCGCCGGGGATGCGCACTTCGACGCGCACGTCAATCATGGCAAATGCATTGTAGCAGCAGTACACGCCAGACTTGATGCGGTAATGCGAGGCGGACGAGGTGCCGCCAAACCACGACGACGATTTGGCGTGTGCGGCGTTGGCATTGTCCATCGAGTAGTTGAGCGTGTTGATGTAGGCGGCGAGCGAGCCTGGCGACGAGGCGTCGACGCCGGAGACGTAGTGGTACGAGGTCACATCCTTTTGATGTTTTGGGTTGGTTTTAACCAAATGGCAGAGGTCGGGCGGGCCCAGCCTGATGATTGATTCAGCGGGTGCTATTAGTTGTTTTGTGACCCCGCTCGCTAGCGATGGACTCAATGAGGAGACAGAGAAAGTGCAGCAACGTACCGAAACTGAGGAATCTGGTCGGTACGGGTGACAAGTGACTCGCCCAGGGCTGTCTCGAACAGCTCGGGAACGTCCCGTAGAGTGTCGTGAGCGGCCATCGTCGATGGATCAATGGGATGGAACGGCAGGCGTCGTGATCAGGCCGTGGTGGAGTGGTGCAGACGGAGGGCGGCCGATAGCTGGCAGTGGTGGCGGCGTTCGGGGGTGTCTGGCCAGTTGCGGGATGTCTACATGAGCTGCTTGTGAGCGTTCATTGCCGAGGAGAAGTGCTTCATGCCGGGCCCTCGTGTTGCGTGGTGTCGCTTGGCGTGCTGCGGCGTTTAAATCACGTGCAGGCAGTCGTAGTCGTGTCGTGTTTTCAGTTTCAGTGGCGCCTCGGACACTCAGAGGGATTCCCACGTTGCCCAGTTGCTGCGAACGTCCCGAAACCGAAGCCTTCCAATGCAATAGAATCTCCGCATTTCACTGAAAATTCACTGATCATGGGCAAATGTGGCGTCTGCGGCCTCGACACGGCCGGGCAACCTGCCATGATGGCCTTGGGCCAACTGTACCATCAGTCGTGCTTTGTGTGCAACAAGTGTCACCAACCCTTTCCTGATGGTGCCTTTTACCAGCACGAAAACCAGCTACTATGCGAAACCGATTTCAATGAATTGGCGTTTGAAAAGTGTGCAAAATGCACAAAACCCATTGATGGCGAGTGCTTCAACGCGCTTGATAAAAAGTTTCATCCACACTGTTTTCGGTGCCAGCGGTGCGACATGGCGCTCAAGGGAGGATTCTTGAGGTTTGATGAGAAGCCTTATTGCCGGACATGTCACGACATTGTTGTCAAGGAAGGTCTGTCTTCGTCGCAGTGGGTCCATCATGTGTGTCAAAGCGCCCAAAGCTCACACTTTTTCATTGTCTGACGCAATCACACCACAGAGCAAGAGATTTTGGCAAACAGTTGCTATCGGTGCAAAAAGCGTATCGATGGCCCGCCATTCCTCTACCGTGGAAACAAGTACCATGTGCGTTGAGCGTGTCGGACAGCGGAGGTGGCGACAACTTGCGTCGACCAAATCTGCTGACTTTTGACAACGCCAATAGGCCTTTCATTTCAACTGCACCACATGCAAACTGGAGCTCGGGCCCGACTGCAAGGAGCACGAAGGCAAGCTGTACTGTCCCGAAGACTATGCGCGCGCCATTGCACCCGCGTGTTTTGCCTGCAAGAAGCTCATTTTTGGGCAAGTCATCCAGTCCATGGGTAAGGCGTTTCATGCCGACCACTTTGTGTGCGCAAAGTGCGAGTCGCGCTTTTCCGATGGCATCTTTTACGAGCACTTGGGCCAGGCGCTGTGCGAATTGCATTTCAGGGAAGCAACGGGGACGCGGTGTGCGAGGTGCAAGTGCGTGATTCAGGGAGATGGTATGCTGGGACTTGATCTTATTGAAATTGTCGAACATGCTGTGGGTATTACATATGTACCTCAGCTAATAGGAAAATCGGCGATTCGCTATCAACAGTTGTCGAGGCGGCCGGGAAACAATGGTGTGCCAATCACTTTGTGTGTGCAGGCTGCGACAAGTCACTTGCGGGCGATTCGTACGGCGACTGGGACGGGCGCGCCATTTGTGCGGGTTGCTTCACCAAGCTGCCGACCAAAGTGCGCAAACGGCTCAACGATCACCGGATTCATGTGGAAAAGAGATACAAGGCCAAGAATGGAAACAAGACGAGCGGGAGTAAAATGAATCTCAACAGTCCCAATGGCAAGTCGAGTGGAAGTAAGGTGAATCTGAGTGGTGGGGCAGGTGGATCGAGGGGAAATTTGAATGGATCGCGTGCGCAGTTGGGTGGGTCGCGGCCAGGCTTGCATGGCCAGTGATTCTAACACGCCAGCGGTGGGTTATCGGATATGTTTGCATGATATGGATTGAGGATTATCAGGAAGGCGGTATTGAACATAAACTTTACGTCGTATCAGAGCTGCAGTGGCGAAAAGAAAGAGCTGCCGCCACTGCCTGCCGGTTCCAAAGCCATGGGTGTAGCTGAGCGAGGCATGCTTGGGAGAAGGTGCGACGGGGCCCAAGTCCGCGGTCGGCGCGTTGTCAGATTGTCGAGTGGATTGGTCGTGGAGGTGAAATCGGCGATGAGAGGGGGATGCGATAGAACATGCTTGAGGACATTGCCGGCATCCGAGCCGTCATGTCGAGTGCTCAAAGGTGATCCTGCATCCGATCCAAGCGTTGCTTCAAATGTGTTTGGTCGTTGACGGTGGGAAGCTTCTACAATGGGATGTGGTACAAGGAAAGAAAGCGAATCAGCGCCACAAAAGAGCTCGTTGATTGGAGCAGGGAGCTGCGCATACCTTGTCGTTGGCGAGCAAAGGGGTTGCTGTAGTAGGAGGAAGGCTTTGTCGACAAGATACCAGCGTTGAGCTGCTCGGTGGGCGTTGGGGTGGGTGGGATCGGGACGAGGGACGAAGCGTGTGCGCGGCCGTCTGAGGCGATGCGAGCCCAGCACTCAAAGTGGGGCATGTGAAGGTAGCTGAAGGATGCGTCTGATGCCATTTCATCAAGTCCTTGCAGACGTTGTTCGTTTTTCATGTGCAGAGTTGTTGCCTTTTCCTACTTCATGGATTTTCGAGAGTGATGACGGAGCTTCTCGTCGATCGAACCGCTCATCTGCCGTCAGCGTGACTTGCCACGTGCTGCTGAACCGCTATTCTGATGAGGCATTTTTCCCTGTTTTTGCCTGGCATGAGAAAACCCCTCACCTCACCCCTCACCCTCACCTGGGACTTGGTGAATGGCTGCAGGTATAAAGCCGAGTGACTTCCTCAGGCTCCTTGAACCTTGGATTCCTCCCTCTCTCCTTTTCCCATCACATATGGCATGGCCCGAAATCACTGCAAGCACTGCAATTGGCCATTGCTGTCCTGCCCTCACCTCGCGCCTGGCGCTGTACCACCACTTCTGCCCCGTATGGACCATGACCCCCACCATTCATGCCATCCCAGCCCGAAACATGCTTACAATGTACGAGGCCTCGAGTCACGAAGTTGATTTGCATCCCACCTCGCCAATCCTTCTGGCCCGCCTCTCGCCCGTTGCCGGCCTGCCGTGAGCTGTCGTCCCAATCCCCAACGCGAGCCAAGTTACGGGGCGATGTCGACCGGCGGCTCTCTGCTCCCATCTGCACTGGCCCGTCTCTGGGGGACTGCAGCAGGAGGGATCCCGCTCAATCGACCTCGTCCCCACCGTCAGCATCAGCCACTCTTGTCATGTCTCGGAGCCCCTTGTTGGCGTTTCGTTGTGACACCATCGCGGCCGCCCAAACGACTTTACCCGCCAAGTTCTTCCTCTCGTGCTCATGGTTTTCACGGCCATCTGAACCTTGTCAGCTTGCCACAGCCTCTATCATCCGCCAGTCGCTTTCCCCGGCCGTGTCCTGCATGTTTTCCGTCATTTTTCGGCACCGTGCAATCTTGCTATTTTTCGCCCATTGGACATTCGCGTTGATGCTTTTTCCTTCGCGCATCATTTTCCGCAAACCTACGGCCACGTTTCGCAATGTCCCTTTTCTCCACTTCCGTTGTTTCCACACACCCGTTGCTGTTGTGGACCAGCGAGCGATCCGATCGCTGGCGCCCTCGGCGTGCCGCTTGGCTTCGCCAAACGCAGAACAGCAGTCACCAGCACCATAAATACCAGCCAACTTCCCTCAACAATAGTGGCTCGCTGACCGTCCCTTGCCATCCTCCCCAACAATCATCATGACTCTTTCTTGGACTCGCCTTCTTCTGCTCGTTGCCCTGCTGTGCGCGGCCTCTCCCGTGACCCTCGCTCATGACGGCGACGACCACAGCGGCCACAATCACGGGTCTGCCGCTCCCGGCCCGACCCCGGCACCCACGCCCACGACCGGCGGCTCGGGTGGTGCAGCGCCCGCCCCTTCTGGCTCGCCCGCCACCACCGTCATCTGGGTCAGCTCCATTTCCAAATCGCTTACTGTGATTGGTACCGTGACGCTGGTGCCCAACCTCAAGCCGTCGGCCACCCAGCTCCCCAAGCCCAACGACCCAAAGCTCCCCGAACGCCCTGAAGCCAATCTCGTTGCCCGCGAAAAGGTGGAAGCTTACTGCTCCTCGGCTCCCAAGGTTTCTGCCCCGTGTGCCTTCTGGGGCATTTGCAAGGACCTTGGTGACAAGGCGCCCTCGTACGTGTGCGGAACCACGGCCATTGCAAAGTATGTGTGTGACGAAAAGGATGGCGATAACGATGCGACCAATGCCAAGGACTTGTGCGCCGATTTCACGGAAAAGTGCAAGGGCGACAAGTGCAAGGGCCTCGGGTGGCCCAGGTGGCAGCCCAGTGTCGTGTACCAAGCGGCCAGCTTCAAGATGTGCGATTTCCATGCCAAGCGTAACGAGTTCATGACCGGTTGCGACCAGTGCACTGTGCCGTCCACGGGCATTCCCGACTGGACCAAGAACGACTTCAACCTTCTCAACAAGACATGCAACTCGTTTGTGTTGCACGGCGAAATGTGCTCGTCCATGCCTGGCATGGGTGGGTGCTCCAACTGGCGCCAAATGTGCTCGACGCTGCCCAATGCCTCGGAGCTGCTTCCCAAGTGGTGCTGGGCCGATGCCATGGCTGCGCGCAACATCACCTACAATGCCACGCTGGCCAACCAGTTCATTCTCGACAAGGCTCCCGTCGCTGCCGAGGGCAAGGGCAACGGTGCCGTCGCGAGGACCAGTGGTTTGGCTGTGGGCGGTGGGCTCGCTGCGTTTGTGTTGGCCGCCGTGATGGTTTTGTAAGTTGTGCAACGATGGGGAGTGGTTTATGATTTTGTACCATTGATTTACTTTTGCATCATATTTTCAATGCATTCTGATTTTGTATCTGTATCTTCTTGGCTCCTCAGTGACTTGAATCTGGCTAGTGACCGAGGGTATGTACTGGTGTGTGGTTCCTATATGTACGCAAGATGGGTCAGGCGCCTGAGGTTTCACTGCACATAACACGACCTCTGTCCACCGTCGGCCTGCCTGGCACGCCCTTCACCCGCCCGAAACCTCGCGCTCGCAGTCTCCAGCTCCTCGTACATTTCCCGTGTCGGCAAATCCACATACACATCGACACACAGGGACGGCGGCGTCGTCCCATTGGGACTTGCCATGCGCGCATCCAGTGCGCACAAGTCTTGCTGTGGCGCCAACGACGGCACGCGCCCAAATTCAGAGTGCGGATCAGCAAGCACAGCAAGCGTATCGGCGCGTGACCGGTCGTCCATGTGCAAAACTGAGTTGACTAGGTCGGCAAGGTGGTCGACGTCATCTTTGACTGTGTTGGCGTGCGCGGATTCGTTGGCCGAGTCGGTTGGGGACGGCGGCTGCGAGTGTGGGGGTTTTCGTTCTGCGTGATCCAGCGTCGTGGTTGGCGGTTCCGGTGGAGAAGCTGACCGTGAGCCACGGTGTCCATGTGACTGAAGTACGACGCGATTGTCGACTTTGGGATGATACCGCACGTTGAGAAAATCCACAGAAACAGGCTCAAATGGAAGCAGAGGAGGAGTTGCGGACAAAGTCGGAGTTGGATGAGAAGGTGGAGGCTCGGGTAAGGGCCGTTTGGCGTTGGAAGAGCCACTGGTGCGTTTGATTACGGCCGTGACGGCCGCGTGCATTTGCAGACGAAGGGTATCTTTAATCGATGTGGTGGGAATAATGCACCAAGATGGCAGCCATGCAATAGATCCTGTGGCTAGATGCTCTGGCATCAGCTCTGTCGCGTGTGCGAAACGGAACGGGTCGACAGTTGGGACGACGTCCCGCGAGCGTATGGGGGCAATGGGTGAATGATGCCGTGATGGATCAAGTTCCGCGGGAGGGAGTCCAGGTGTGGATGCTGGGGTGGGTAGCCCGGGCGACAACTGAGCTGGCAAAGCAAGGGGCTGGAAAACGAGAATTGGTGTTGAATGCCGGTCAGGTGTTGGAGAAGGTTCCCGCGACCGCTTTCGCGGTCGGAACGTTGCAGGGAGCTGGTCGCTCGTCTGCGCACGGCGTCGTTGTCGAGCCGAGGTGAGCACTCGCCATCTACGTTTTCACAAGCAAATGGCACGGTTCAATATCGCAACCATCAAAATCTGCTGGTTGACGAGATGCGGGAGGGCGTGCATACTTGTCCTTCAAATCGATTGGCACTCGATTTGGGTGAAATGAAAGCTCGGGATCCGCCAAGATGGCCGTCCAGGCGCTTGGCCCGTGCTTTTTGACACCAACGACCAACGCTTGCTCCTCGTCCTTGGTCCAAAACGTTCGCCGGCGCGTCTGATGCCGCACAGGAACGACAGCCGCAGGCGACGCGGGAGAAGAACTCATGCCCGTGCCGGGTTCGTGTGAGCGACTGGAATGGTACTGTTCCATGGTCTTGTGGATTCTGCAGCACCCTGACCGCTTGCGTCGAGAGGCGCAGCTGCAATCACCAGATGTGAGCCCCGACTATTCCGCGAACGTGAGAACAAATCCTTACCTGGTGGGGTTCAGCGGTCGCGGGCGATTCAGAACGTGGGGCCGAGGTTCCTTTCACGGAGTGCTTGAGGTATTTGATAAGGAATCCATAGCGATTGGGATACGACCATGTCGGTGTCGTTGACTTTTCACTGTGCCCCGGCGGTCGCGTTTATGTCGACCTGACGAGCTGGAGGCATAAAGACAACAAGCACATGAAAACGACCAGCAATCTTCAGGCACGACACAGCCACGCAACCGACATCCATGGGCGCCGATGGGTGATGGCAGCCACGCCGGGTTCATTCTACGGCAAGGTGGAAATCAACAAAACAAACATTCATGTATTGGTCCAAAGGAACGATTTATCCACGCTCACAGCGGGATATCCTTGCCCGTCAGCATCCTCGCCGCCGACTGGTATTTGTCAACCGTCACCTTGACCACATCCTCAGGCAACTCGACCCCCGTCTTCTTGTCCCACCCGGGAATCGCCAACAAGTAATTGCGCACATACTGCTTGTCAAACGACGGCTGATCGCGACCTGCAGCGTACTCCGCGGCCGGCCAGAAACGTGACGAGTCCGGTGTGAGAACCTCATCCACCAAGTGCAATGTCCCGCTGGCATCGACGCCAAACTCGAACTTTGTATCGGCCAAAATGATGCCCTTGGTTTTCGCGTACTCGGCTGCGCGTTTGTACAACGTCAGCGCTGCAGACTCGACGGCGTGCGCGAGCTCGGCCCCAACGATATCGGCAACTTTTGACGGATGAATGTTTTCGTCTACGTGCACATGCGTAAGCTGAACAGTGTCATGTGGTACAAGAGCCAAACAACGTCATACCGTGGTCACCAATCTCGGCCTTGGTTGATGGAGTGAAGAGCGGTGTTGGGAGCTGCTCGCACTCTTTCAAACCGGACGGAAGCTGAATATCGCAAACCGTTCCCTTTGCCTTGTACTCTTTCCAACCAGAGCCTGTGCACAGACACAAATGACACGTTGGGGACAACGAACGCAGCACGCGCCCATGGCGACGATCAGCAACACAACGGACCGGTAATGTATCCACGCACAATGGCCTCAATGGGCAAAACTTTGAGCTTCTTGACCAACATGCACCGACCCTCGAGATGATTCCGGTACTTTTGGACGCTTGCAGGCATCTCGTCCATGTTGACCGTGATGAGGTGGTTGGGCAACACATCCTTCAAGTGATCGAACCAAAAGATGGAAATGGCCGTCAAGATCTTGCCCTTTCCTGGGATACCCTGCGAGCATATCGAGTCAAGCAGCGAATAGAGTGAGCAACACGCGGCAGTCGACTTGAACCCGACATCCCAACAATGATGATGGCGGACATTTTTCATGATGACATCAAAGGCCGACAAGCGGTCGGTCGCAACAAAGAGCAGCGAGTTCTGGTCCACCTCGCATAGGTCGCGGACCTTGCCGCGAGCAACCAGCTTGAGGTCGGGGCATGAGCTTTGAAGAAGCGTGGTGCTCATGTTGTTGTTGGTGTTGGCGGAGGGATGCGTGCTTTCATGGGACGAATGGTCATGTCAATTGTCGGCTCCGCGAATGGTGCTTGCTTGGGGATCATGGCTGCTTTATACCGCGAGCATTCATTCCACGGACCGATACGAGAGCCGCTCGCCGGGTCAAGTAGGATCTGCGTCGGCCGAATGCGGCGAACTCACAAGATCGCGTCGGTTGGACACGTTTCTGCAGCCAACGTGAAGACATGCATCTGGTGTTGATTGCCATGTCAATGTATTTACATTCCCGAGGTAGCACCAACCCAACTCTTGGCATTCACTTCCGGCACCTGCATACTATCGTCGAACATGCTATCTGCGACCAAGCTCATCACCCAGGTGCCCCTTGGGTCTGATCCAGCGACAAAGGCAACCATCACGAAGCTCGCGCCTTCACCACGAACCGGGTCCTCAACCGTTCCCACGCCCGACGGCCGCTTTCTAGTGTTTGGGGGCGCGAGTGCAGAGGAGGGCCTCTCAAATGACTTGTATGAGCTCTCAATAGGTAAGCAGTCGCTCCTGTATCGCAATGGTCTGGCGCCGTTCCCGTGTCGCTGACTGTCACTTGGATCGACAGATACCGTAACCGAAACGGCGTCATGGAAACCGTTGAATCACCTCCACTCTGGACCGCTACCTATGCCGCGATACGATCATGCTGCTTTCTTTTTTGATAATCAAATGATTGTGATGGGAGGCGCAGGTCCTGATGGTTCATGCTTGAATGATGTCTGGGTTTATGACATTGGTACGTCGTTTCCTTACTCCTGGCTATTGTCTTGTGCGGTTGCAGCTCGTTAACATTGTCTGTGAAGCTTCATACCGGTGGGACCTGCTCAAGACGTCCGGAGGCGCACCTTCGCCTCGCACCATGCGCGGAGCAGCGACACTGCATCCTCAAGACTCGAACAAGATTCTTGTTTGGGGCGGTGGAGCAGACGGCTCGCGCGCGGTACAAGACTCGTCGGTTCATGTCCTCGACATTGGTACGCCGAAAACATTTCTTAGGCGACCCCTCAACAATACTCACATCGCACTGTGTCTTGCAGCCGCACTGTCATGGACAACGTACGCAGTGTCACCTGCAGAAGCAACGTCGAGCGTTCCGCCCCCGCGTCTGGGTCATTCGCTGGTTTCTTGCACGTCGGCACATGCCGTCTACTTGCTCGGAGGGATGAATGCGGACACCATCTTTGACGATCTGTGGACATTGTCGCTTGGTTCGCTTGCTATTCAATAGTCACTCTCTTACTTTTGGCTGTCTCTCGAGCCTTACTCTGCGTTTGTGTTGCAGATTCGTGGAAATGGACAAGGCTCGCCACACACTCGGCATTTGCCGTATCTGGCCACGCCGCCCTCGCCCTCGACCGGTTGCCCCGCCTCGCATCTCCCAAAACGATCACCAACGCAGCTCAAGTCTCCTCCTCCCAAGCCATCATCCTGTGGGCCGGCGGCCTCACGAAATCCATGGCGGTTTCCGACAGGTGGTACGTCGCGAGCGCTTCGACAAACTGGGAGCCGCAGACGGTCCCTTTGGCCAAAGCCATGGCAGCCGATAGGTCAATGGCGCGGTTGGATCATTGCTTGTTTGTCATTCCTGATAGCGCGGGAAGGAGTGGAATATCTGAAATCAAGGACGGTGAGCCAGTCGGGGCAGATGAGCATGAAGGAATGCGTGTCGGCATGTTTGGCGGAATGAATCATGGAGGTGTCTTTCACGACGTTCATGTGTTGAATTTGGACGGGTGCAATTGAAATCATGTGTCTCGACCTTTGATTTCCGGCCCTTGTCCCCGTTTGAGACTAGTTCATTCCTACCAGTTTTTTTTTTTTTTTTTTCCTTTGATTTTCGTGAAAGGAAAGTGAATACGCACACAATGGAGACTTTATGCAAGTGTATTGCGAGCAATCTTTTGTACAAAACTGAGATAGGCGAACGACTCACCAGAAAAAAGGATTCACAAACATAACCAGGAACAAGAATATGGACACACACGGCACAGGACAGCGGGGGAGAGAAAAAAGTGCAAGGATACAGGAGATATAGATAGGCAATCTTAAGCGAAGACGGCAGCGGCAAGTGCAACAGCAGCTGACAAGCCAAGCGCGGCCTTGGTCGCGGACGCATCACCGGTCTGAGCTGAGGCAGTGCCGGTGGCCGAGGTGGCGGGCGAGGTGGTCGATTGTGCAGGCTTGTCGGAACCAGTGGCAGCCGAGCCACCTGCAAGGGAGGGGGGAATCAGGACCGAGTCGATGACGTGCACGACTCCGTTGTTGGTGAAGACATCGGCAATCACAACCTTGGCGCCGTTGACAGTGACGCCCTCGGCAGTCTTCTTGACGGCAACCTTGGCGTCGGCCCCGAGCAGAGTCGGGGCGTCCAGGGAGGCAGGGAGACCGGTCGAGTAGGCGACGGTGGGAACCACATGGTACGTCAGGACTTGCTTGAGCTGCTCGTCGGTCAGCTTGGCAACAGTGTCCTTGATCTTGTCGAAGGCAGCATCGGTCGGGGCAAAGATCGTGACTCCCTTGGCGCCGTCAACGGCCGACACGAGCTGGGCCTTTGTAAGAGCGGCAACGAGCTGGTTGAGCTTGGCAGCGACTGCGGTTTCCGAGGGCTTCTTGGGGGGCAAGAGGACGCCGTCGACAACGTGAATCACACCGTTGGCGCTGGGGATCGAGTCAATCACCTTAACCTTGCCCAAGCCAAAGGAAACGGTCACGCCATCAGCCTTGGCGATAGCAAGAGATTGTGCAGTCTTGTTGTCGGCAAATTGGACGAAAGGCGAGCCTTGACGGTTCAGAAGCGTGGGGACGACTTGGTAAGCGGCAAGCTTGTCGGCGGGGAATGCACCGGGAACGACGTGGTAAGTCAGGATGTCGGCGACGAGATTGAGATCGGAAGGAACGGAGGTGAGAGCCTTGAACTGATGTTGCGAGAGAGAGGGAGGTGTGACGGTTAGCATGCATGTTGATGTGTCTCAACCGAGATGGGATGACGCGTCAATCATCGTGAGACATTCAAGTTGTAGCGACGTACAGCATCGTCGGTAGGAGCAAAGAGAGTAATGTTGGCAGTATCAAGGGCAGGGACGAGCTTGGTGTCGGTGGCAAGCTTGACGAGCGTGTTGAAGCGGTAGTTCTTTTGGGAGTGGGCGGCGGCGTCACCAGAGAGGGCGACGACGTTCTTGGAGATGGTGTCTTGCGCGTTTTGGGCAAGAACGGATGCGACGCAGAGAGCGAGGACGGGAAGAATGGCTGAAGCGACCATGATGAAGCTGTGTGAGGGTGATTGGGGTGGTGAGAGACAAGTTGACGCGAGATAGTTGCTGAGACACTTGACTATCTTCTGTGGTGGAGGGAAGGTGCCGCTATTTGAGCGAGCGAGCTTTTTGCTTCCTGGCCAACTCTTTCGCAACCGATGGACGAGCGCCGCCTTGGCTTGGTGAGGCGGACCCACCTCGGCGAGTCTGCTGCGCGCAGTATTGCGACATGCCAGCGTTGACGAATCGAAGAAGCGGAAGTGAGGCTGACAAAACTGACCCTGTTCCGCAAAGGTCACCTCTCTTATTGTGGTCGTCGATCGCCGGTGGGAAGATCTTGCGATGGCCAGCGGTGGTCCAGTGACTCCCCAACTGAGATGACAAACGTGCAGGGGCCATGCCGTCTGCAACCTCGGTCCGAATGACGAGTGTGGCGTTTAAACGTGATCGGCCAAGAGCCAGGCTTTTGCTTCAGGTTCAATCAGTGCATTAGGACATTGACACGGCAAAACCTCAGACGAAATGGCATCGATCGAGCTCACAATCGCGCCACAGAAGTGTGGTCCAGAAGCCGGCCGTCGCTTCTCCATGAGTTCTAGCATTACGTGAGAATTGTCTTTCGGAAAGATCACTTGAGTTGTGCGAGATCTAGAGTAGGTATTGAGCAGCTTTTTCTCGATCCCGACCAACCCTCATGCTGTGCCCGATCGTCAGCGACAGCGAACGCGTTATCCCATCGTGATGTTCGCAGCCGCAGCCCACGCGCTGGCCCTCACGTCGATGCTTGAGCTGAGACATTTGTCAGCTCACATCAAACATTCAAGTTATTCACGCAATCCAGCGGCAGAGCAAGGATCCGATCATCAGTATACGACGGACATACTTACAGACGACTCGTACCACCTACCTTTGGTCCTTCTGAGCGCCACACCAGCTCGATAGGGATGGCTCCACACGCCAGCCAGCCCCACGACGGCACACGGAATGGAGGGAACTACCAGCAGCGGGCATAAGCGGGGAATGTGACCCGTGTTGCGAGGTTGTCCTCCAATGACCGGAAACAACCGCAACAAATGCCAAACAATTCAAGCGCCGCAAACAACTCGTGTAATGAAAATGGACAATCACAACACTCGCATGGGCATGACGACAAAAGAACGCATCCCTCGTCCCCAAGTTATATCCACACGTCGAATTGACACACAAACTTACTCGGAGATGGTGGTCTTCTCGGAAACGTAGATACCATCCAAGAACTTACGGATATCCTTGCCCTTGACGAGCACGGATTGCTGAATGTCGGCAGCCGATTGCGAGACGCACTCAATGTCGTTACCCTGGATGATGAGCTCATCCTTTTGGGCCTGCGAGTTGGCGATGGTGACACCCTCCAACATGGGCACGCGGCGCACAACCTTCTCGCCCAAGAAGTTGCGGATCTCGATGGTCTTGCCACCATCGACAACGTTGGCGTTGATGGGGAAATGGGCGTAGACAAGACGGAGCTTGTAGAGGAAACCCTTGGTGACACCCTTGATCAAGTTTTGGATGTGCGAGGCAACGGTGCGGATGCAGGCAACGTGCTTGCGGTTGCCGTGGTACACCTGCACGCGGATCTTGTCCTTGGAGACGCGGACCAACTCGCAGTCGACGTGCTGGAACGACTTCTTGAGGGTACCGCGGGGGCCGGTAACGACAACGTTACGCGACTTGAAGGAGACGGTAACTGGATGGTTTGGCGCAATTTTTGTTTGGGCATCGTTGAAGAGTTACGGCGACAGGTGACGAATTTGGTAAGAGTTTTGACACGCCGCGAGTCGAGCAATGGAGACATGCAAGTTGACGAAGAGGTGGGTGACAAGGGATATACAGTAGCAAGGATGCAAAAGAGGTCAGTGACAAGCTCATTGTTGCCGACGTCAATCTCTTGCCCAGCCCGACTTGCGCATGATTCAGTCATTGACACAGTGCAGCAATTCCAGGAACACGGAAATGCCAACCCAGTACTTCTTCGACAGGATGAACCACAATCAACCAGCAGAGGTTCTCCCGTCCCTGACAGAGGGACAGTCGGATGCATTCCAGGTTCGGCAATGCTGCGTTGTGCGGCGACGGTTTCAAACACAGGCGGGCCGATAAATGCACGAAATCGGGCAAAAAGGAAAAAAATTACACACCGCCCTCGGGGATGGTGACGTCGTGGAACTTGAGAATATCCTTCATGGCGGAAATAGAGACCGGTCTGGGAAGCACGAGGCGAGTAGAGGCATAGAGATTGGTTAGGCACTGATTCGTCGGTCGGCGAGTTTCGGGGAAGCGTCGGTCGTGGGTTGAATACATGGGTCCACATGGGAAAAAACAAGAATTCATAGTGAAAGCTTACCCTAGCTGATATGGGACGTGGGTGGGAGGGGGTGTCGCTGCTGCGCTGGGCGCCAACTCGATGGATGGATGAGGTTGAGTGTGGCGCGAAGGATCGACGCGCGATCGGAGCGCCGCCCGTCAGAATGACCATTCTCTTCTGCTCACTTTTCTTGCTTTTTTTTCGGTCATTGCAATTGACTTGGTGCACGGTTGTGTGTGTACGTGTCTGCGTTTTCGGCACCGATCCATTCCTCCTCCAGCGCAATCCATTTTGCATCTGCAGCATTCCAACATTCAGGTGCACCATGAGCAATTCGGGACCCTACTATGTGGAAGCGGAATGCACGTGGGAATGGGGATTCGCAAGCATCATATCGTGAGACATGTCGTGCCAAAGTCTGGCTCTGGCTCTTGTATTGAATCGAGTCACAACGCAATGAATGTATTCCAACTTTGCGCAAGCATTGACCTGCCTCCTGCCTTTTACAACGAGCCAACCTCTGCAGTCACCGCCCCGCAGTGCATGCCCGACAAGCATCATGGCCGACGTCCTCCGAATCATTGTGATGAGATCCTTGGATACCGTCGTTACCGAATCCTTGGCAAGGCATAATGTTCCATCCAGGAGTCCATCGTTGGCATCCCTTGGATCTCCCGACCTTCGCAGGTTGGACGAACTTCACGAAAACGGACTCGCAGCGGGTGGCACTGCAGTTCCCACAGAGCTTGGTGGCGGCGATTCTCCACAATTGCTGCGGAATTCCACGGCGTCCCCATCGTCCGTGGGCGATGGCCAACCATCGAGTAGAACAGCATCTTCATCAGCCTCTGTCTCGTCCTCTCCCCGAGCAAGTCAAGAAGACGCTCTCGGTCTTGGGTTTCAACTGGTGGACGCCAACGACGCCATCGGCCCCTGTGCAATACATAGCGCCCAGCAATCATCGGTGGTCGATCCACGATTCGAGGCCATGATCCAGCTGCGCAACAACGAGCCTGCCCAAAGGTCTCCTCCGAGCTACACTTTGTTTGCTCCACATATCGTTCGAATCCTCACACTCATGTTTCCTTGCAGGCAATACCAGGAGCTGCTCATCAAGCATTTGCTGCTACACAAGAACGAGGAGCACGACGATATGCTCTTTTACGTCCCGCAAAGCTGGCCGAGCGCCATGCGACGAGACGCATTGTCTGGCATCGGGCCGCCGTCAACGCCAACCTACTCTACGTCGTTGTCTGATTTGCTCATTGTCCAGCGCAATGTTGCTTCGACCTTGTCCTTGCCGCCAAACCTGCCAGAAGTTGACTGGGTCATGTCGGTTTGGCTCAATGTCATCATGCAGGTGCGCTTGGCCACTGATGTAGAATGGACATACATCCGTGACAAGTAATCTACACAACTCACCGGTCGCCTTGCTTTCAATTGCAGCACACATACACGGCCGAAGTCTCTGTCAATTTGTCCCATTCGGCTCGACTGTTGCGCAGCTACCCAGTGTTTGCCAACCCATATCGAATTGACACCGAGTCCAATACCGTCGCGTGCTCATTCCCCTTCATTTATTTTACACTGGGCGAGAATCATGGAACTCTGGCCAACGACTCAAAACTATTTCTGTCACTTACGTCACAAGTGCGACCGCGCGGGGTACCCGATTTTTTTTCTTTACCTTCACTTGAAGCTTTATCACTGACGCGATCCTCACCGACTTCAGGGTGGCCCGCCAGCACAAAGGAGTATTGCCGAAATCACGCTATCCCACTCAAAATGTCTTGACCAGCTCCGCCGCGTCCGCCGAGGCAAGTCTGGTGATTCCGATGGTGCAGCAGGTAACGGAGGCGTCTTCATGTTCTTGGTCCCGTTTGGGCGGAAACCAAAACGACCGCGGGAATACGTCATTGAGTGCAGCCGTGGAATCTCACAGGTGCGAATGGCTTTGTTTCGTTCTTGTGAAACCGCAGCTTGACGTCTTGTCGCCCGCTCACCCTTATTCGCCTCATCTTCGTCATCCTAGATTTCTTTGCAAAGAACGAGTGCGAGTAGCCATACGATCGAGTACACGATCCAAACCGTTCGCATTCACATCCTTGATGTGATTGCACAGCTTTTGCGTTGATTCGCCCTCCAAGTATCCACCTGTCGACTTGGCTGCCACGCTCTTTTTCTTTGTCCTGCTATTCCACTTTTGTGCCATTTGCGCGCTGCCGCTACCCTACCAATGCCCCCATTTCCCCCGCGTTCCCTTCATTCGCTGTACATATCCCAACTGTCACAATGGTGTTCTCTTTATTTAATCGAGACAAGGCATCTTGCATGGCCATCATGTAGAGTCTATCTGACCACCGCCGTCGACCTCGGCGCAATCACCATGGACGCCATGGGCCCGCATTCCCACCACCCACCGCTCAAATGGCTTGGCAGCTTGAGGCGTACCAGCAGTGTCACATGCAACTGTGATTGCCCGCCAGCACTATCGAGCGCCGTGAACGGAATGGCCGCCGGCTTGCTGAACGTGTTGGCATGCAAGGCGAGCGGCAAGACGAGCAGGCTGGATATGGAAAGCGAGTCGAGTTGTTGTTGTTGTTGTTGCTGTTGATGTGCCTGGGAAAAAAAAGAGGAGCACTTGTGAGCATCATGGTGTGGCGCGATGTGGCAAACCTACTGTTGGAACGTACAGAATCGACCAACTGCGCGCATTCGGATACTTGGCGTTGCTTTGTCAAATCACGCCGAAGGGACAGAAACAGCGGCCGCAGGCTCACAACGACAACCAATTGGCCTTCCGAGATGACGGGGAGCATGGTGGCTGCCTTTCGGTGCATGACTTGCCCATACACATGATAGGTCACGTCCATGCCGTTGGTGACAATGATGGGCTGGTCCGTAGTCGATATCGGCGTGATGAGCATCTGCAAAGCGGACCCTTTGTCAGAGGGGACGCCGTTTGAAAAATGCAGACGAAAATGAGCAGCAACGCACATTCAATGACCAATCGGGTCCCGTGACAAAGTGGTACACTGGTAACGTCCTCAACGGTGCCGCCAAACTTGCCAACATCTCGCGGTTGGCTTGGATGGAGCCCACTTGATCCGCCAGCGAACCACACATGTTCGCCCGCTCCGATAGCAACGCCCGCGACGACTTGTCCATTTCCGGAAACACCCGACACAGGTACTCGTAATCCTGCGCAAATCCGAATAATTCACGTGCCACCGTCCCATGATCCAGTGGCCACTGCCTGCTCATGCGCGCCAGGACGGAATGCACCGCCAAGTCGACGCGAATCAGGCACGACTGGAAGCACGCCTCGGTACCAAACTTGTCGGACAAGGTCTTTGCCTGGTGCATGTGGTTGAACGCAGTGTTGGACGCGAGCTGATCAAGGCAGGTGGCCAAGCGAGACACGCAAAGCAGGTGCTTGAGCCAGGTGCGTGTTGCCTCGGTTTCGGCACGTGCGACAAGGTCGGACAGGGTCGCGGTAGCAATGCCGGACCATTCTGGTGGTACATCAGGTGCAGAGAGAATGAGAACACAAAGCCGGTATGCGGCCAGGGTAGGACGGCTTTGAGGAGTGATCGAGGCGATACTGCGTTGAGTGTGACGGAATCGGTGACGAGTTGAGCAAGCGCGTCCGCAGCATGAGCGTGGTTGAGCCATGGACGAAGCATGTGGACTTGCATGCATTCCACTGTCGATTGAGGCAACTGGATCGGCTGAGCCATGAGCGATGACGAAAAGGACAGACAGACGCAAACGTCGAGTGCACTGGATCGACGGCCAGATTGGTCGGGTCGGAATGCAGTAATGCAATGTGACCTAGGCGCGAGTATGCCTGTAAAAGCCTTGTGCGGTACTCGAGCGGGACTTGAGGTGCGGACCCGAAATCGAAAAAGTATGCAAAGACGGTTGCGAAAGAGAATGATCCAAGTGAGATAGCGACACCATGGCTTTGGCGAGTGATGTGACAATTTGTGTGTTGTGTTTAGAGCAAGGAAGCTGAATCGTGTCGTTGAGTTGCCGGATGGCCCAGGCAAATACGTCTTGGGCAAAAACAAGCCTGCGTGTGTCAAGGCAAGAACAGCGTCACATTGGGTTTCGTCACATGTGACTCGCCTGCTGGCGTCGGAACAGAAGAGGGAGCAGCAGTCACCAGCGGAAGCGTGATTTGCGATTCGAGGAGCGAGCGAACAGATCGGGTCATGGCTGATGACGAGGAGGCCACAGATACGTTGGCCAGTTGCAGAAGAAGGGCGTGTGTTGCCGAGCGGATACGAGGCACGTCATGCTGGAGCCAATCGACAAAATCATGCTTTCCCTTGCTTTCATGTCGTTCAACCAACCACTCGGGAAATTGGTAACCACCCGAATCGCCTGATACAACTCCAAACTCTGCT
>MCFL01000207.1:0-42211 GCA_002102555.1 Catenaria anguillulae PL171 | reverse complement strand
CCAACCACTGGCCTGCTGTCAACGATTCGCGTGCACGTGAATCCGGGTCGGTGCCCAGCTGGGCCAAATCGCTCTTCAAGGCGAATCCCGTGTCTTACATTCTGGAAGACTCGACCGTGGACCCAGTGGGGCGGCGCATGCTGACGCGCACACGCAACATGGACCATCGCCGGTTCTTGTTGATTGAAGAGACGCAAGAAATTGTGCCGCATCCTTCCAAGGAGGGGGTCACGCGCGTGGTCACGACAGCCAGGGTGTCGAGTGGGTTGGGTTGGGGGTTGACGGCCAAGCTGGAAAAGTTTGGCGTGGGCAGGTTTGCCGAGAACTTGGCACGCAGTCGCCAGGGCTTGTTGCATGTGTTGGAAAAGGTGGGCAGGAGGATGCAGCCGGGCAGCGGCAGCGTCGCATGCGAGGGCGCTGGGGCGACTGCGGCATCGGCAACAGCAACGGCCAGTGGGGCTGCGGACCGCCGGGCTACCGTCGTTTTCGAGTCGTCGTTGGCAGAGTAAGCGGCGCACACGGGGTCCCGTATGTCGGACCCTGCACACTGGCCAAGTGGTGATGGAGGTCAGACGGGGCTTTGTTGGTTAGCTTTAGTATTTTGGTGTGAGTACTTGTATACTGTCATTTTTTTTTTTTTTTTTTGTTTCGCTGCTTGTGTTTTGGTGCACATTGTCTTTCTCTCTTTCCGCTCTTCTCGTTATCCCTCTTCCCAGCCGTTTTTTTCTTGTCGTTGTTTATTTTTCTCTCAGTTTACATACATGAGCATTGATTCCCCCAGTATCCATATACAGTACGGGATTGAGCCGAAGACAAGCTGCATGTTCTCCGTGGAGGGACAGCAAATACATTACAAAGAACACAAGTGAACCCAGCTCTATGAATGGACAATCTAAATCCTTATACAAAAGGACCACAATCATGGTCCAGATGACGGCAATGATGACGAGCTTTGGCCAGCAATCTCGTCGGCCTGGTCAGCGACCTCATTGCCCGACGGTTCCACGACAACGGATGGCACACTTTGCCCACTTGGGACCTCGACGTGCCTGAGTTGCTCCTCCTGGTCGTCCGCCAAGGACCGAGTCTCCGACACTGGATCTGAAATGCCCGTCAATGGCGCCGTGACACTGGCAGGCGACGCGGAATCGGCCACACTCATGGCAACACTGGACGCCGGCACGGGTCCGCGCGCATGCTCTGCGTGCTCTGCCCACGACGGCGGCGGCGTCACGCCTTGGCCTTGGAGCGTGTCCAAGTCGACCTCTTCGTCTGCTGTTACTCGTTGCACCACCGGCATGGGTGCCGCCGCGCCAGCATCGCCATCAGCAGCCGCAGCCGCAGCCGCCAATCCACCACCCAAACTGGCATACCGCGGCAAAGTTTCCCCACCTTCCACCACCACCACGCCCAACTCTGGATCGCGCACAACCATGATGCGGCCTTGGTCATCGACACCTGCTCTTCGGCCACCGCCACCATGCCGAATTGGGTCGAGCATGCGTGGGCTGGCGGCTTGCAATGCGAGCTCGCGCTGGGTTGTGCGCACCGTGCCCGCCGACGTGACGGCGCGAGCGAGTTTGAGCCACACGCGAAACAGTGGTTTGGAGCAGTAGACGCCCAGGTAGATGAGCAGCACGACCGTCAGGACGATGAGGTTGCCGTAGTTGACTTGGGGCGAGGACGAGGACGGCGAGGGGGCTTGCGGGGAGGAGGGAGATGTTGAGGTGGTGGTGGAAGTGGGAGTAGGAGTGGGCAGCGGCAGTGGCAGTTGTGGATAAAAGAGATGAAGTGGGGGCGGGTGGTGTTGGTGTTGGGGTGGATATTGGAATGGGGTCGGAAGTGGATGTGGGTGTGGATTGGGCAGCGGTACATGGGAGCAGGCTAGCCGCCGTAGTACAGACAATGAGGAAGGCAAGCGCAACGTGTGAGTGTGAGCGGGGAGTGGCGGCTATGGGGTGCATCTTGGGAAGCGCTATGCGGCTGCTGTGGGAGGGGCCGTGCTGGCCAGGCATGGTGATGAACATTGCAGGTGGTTTGCTTGGGTCCATTGTCCATTCGTGAGCTCGAGTGTGTGTGTGTGTAACATGATTGTGTGCTTGTGCATGTGTGTCAGGGTTACCAATTGCATTGCAAGTCCTGCTCAAGGTATGTATGACATGTTAAGCAGTCCATGCGTTAACATCAATTGGATTGGCACCGACATCCATCACCATCAGCGCATGCACTGTTTTCAAGCGGTTTTCAGAGGTTGGCGGCGGAGTTGCGTGGCGCAGTGAGTCAGCAATCCTCTTCGGCTGGGTCTTCTAGAAGAACACTGGAAGACCTCTGGAAGCTCTCTACCTTTGAACGGAAGACGGAACCGAACCGATGATTCAACTCGCATTGTGTTACGAAACATATAAGTAAGACCAGGAAAGACACTCGACGCAATTCCCGCAAACTTCACAATGTACTCGAAATCGAAACCGACCGCTAAAGCCAAGCAAAAGCCAACAAAGGCTGCTCCGTCCGAGTGGGATCAGCTCAAGGCCATGATGCTGCCAAAGGGCTTTGGCCTTTCTTCTGCCTCTGCTCGCACTCCGCCAACCAATCCAAACCAAAAGGAGTCGCCTCACTCTTCTCCCGAGCTTGGCCCCATGCCATTGCCCCCTCCCCCTCCCGCCGACCACACCGCACACCCACCCTCCGACAGCATGCACATGGACATGGACACGGACGCACAAGCACACGCACGATCGGAATCGGAATCAGATTCAGGCTCGGACTCGGACTCGGACCAGCCCTCGGACGACCTGTCCACCCTCCCACTCACCCACACCTTCCCTCTCCCGACCTCCTCCAAACCCTTACTCTCGCTGAGCTGCGACCCCTCTGGCACACGCCTCGCCACGGGCTCGGCCGATTCGTCCCTGCGCCTGTTTGACTTTGCAGGCTTGTCGCCACACGCCCCGCACCCATTCAAATCCCTGGACCCGAAATCGGGCTCGGACGCGGCCGCCCAGCCCATCGTGGACGTTGCGTGGTCGCCCTCGGGCGACTCATTGCTTGTTGCCACGAGCGGTGGGTGCCAACCAATTGTGTATTCGCGTGATGGCTTGAAAATGTGCGAGTTGGCAAAGGGAGACATGTACATTCGCGATTTGCGCCGCACCGAGGGCCATACGGCAGGCGTCACGGGTGTTGCGTGGGATCCACTTGTCAAGGGCAAATGCATGACGGGCAGTAGCGATGGGACGATTCGTATTTGGGATGTGACCAAACCCAGGAAATCCAGTGCCGTCATTGTTTACCGGCAAGCTTCCAGGGTGGGCGTCACATGTGTTGCTTATGCGCGCAACGGGGCTTGGATTGCGGCGGGCGCTGCGGATGGGTCCATTCGGGTATGGAAGGCTGCGGGACCGTCGTACAGCGTGCCCGCGTGCGACATTGGTGCGAGTGGCTCCGGGGCCGTGGTGGCGGTCGAGTTTTCGGGCGATCCGCGCGTCTTGTTTGCACGGTACGAGGATGGGTCCGTGGCGAGGTGGCACTTGGCGCCGCCGCCGCCGCCGTCCGGGTCGGGGTCGGGGTCGGGGTCGGTGCCTGCCGACAAACTCATGCCCAAACTCGCATCGCCTGCAGCCACGTCACAAGGGTTACCCTTGCACGCACACATGCAAGGCAACTTAGGCCAGTCCCCCTCGGACACACTTGTTCTCGTTGGCGGCCTGCATCTCGCCTCCCCCTCAGCCGATCCGCGTACGGCGCCAGGCCGCCTGCTCGTTCTCGACGCACGCACGCTTGCGCCCATGACGCATGTTGACCTCGACCCGCACTTTGGCGGCGTTGGACGTGTCCACTGGTGCTCGCGCACCAACCAAGTTGTGGCCGCCACTGCCTCGGGCGCATGTGTGGTGCTGTACAGCGACGAGCATAGTGACAAGGGCGTCAAGCTATGTGTCGGACGAGCGGGCGCATCCAAGCGCAAGACACAATGGGTCGACGAAGAGCTCGAGCAAGTCCTGTTGGAGCGCGCAGGGGCAGAGCTCGAGATTGCCGCGCAGCGCATGGCCAAAGGCAAGGGCAAAAAGGGCAATGCCCTGGTTCAAGTGCACGGCGGCAAGATTTCCAAGCGGCAATTGGCAGCCATTCGTGGCGACGTTGTGCCAGCCAAGCGCGTGGCCGAGCGCGGCAAGTTGGCGGCCCAGTCCGAGGGCGGCGGGGCCATCTTTTTCGCGCAGTCGGATACACACAGCAAGCCGCCCATGGACCGCGATGTGGATCCGAGGGAGGCCATCCTCAAGTATGCAGAAGTTGCGGCAAAGGATCCGTACTGGATCACGCCCGCATACAAGGCAACGCAGCCCGAGCAGGTGTTGGCAGACAAGGTGGTGGAAGAGGATGAGGCAGAGAGGGTGATTGCAAAGGAGGATAAGCAAAAGGTGTTGCGCAGGAGGGATTTTTAAATTCGTCGACGTCTCTCCCTCTCTCTACATTTCTTTTATGGACATTGGCCTTTGTGCTTTTCGTGTCACATAAATATGAATATGTGCGAAGGGATGCACACAACTCGAAGTGTTCTCGACACATTCTTTCAAAAAAGCAGACACCGATCCAGCATCATCAGCATCAACATTCAAGTCAATCGCACCACGTCACTTGATGCATCCTTGGATCAATGCTCAATACAACCCACAGTAAATCATGACTCTCACTCCCCCGTCACCCACTCGCCCGCCTCTTACTCTGCCCGCCGTGGCCTCCACAGCGCTTGCTGTCCTAAGTTCCCACGTGTTCCCAGCAGAAACCAACATGCTCGCGTTCCCACTCACCTTGGCACTCATCGCCATCTTTGGTGTCCCGCACGGCGCCGCCGACCACCTCGTACATGCATGGCGACATCTCCCAACGGGCCGTAAGGGCGGCGACGCAAAGTTTTTCGCTGGATACATTGCGCTCGTGGTTGCACACGCCACGCTCTGGTATCTTTGCCCACCCGCCGCATTTGCACTTTTCCTATGCATGGCCGTGTGGCATTTCGGGCAGGGCGAGTATGAATATTTGGGCGGGCGCAGTCCATTGGTGTACTATGGATGTGCAGCGACGTGCACTCTGGACGCTTGGGTCGTGTATGTGTCGAGGGGAATCATGATCCTATCGCTCTTGACGTTTGCGCAGCCAAGCCTCACGTTCCCCGTGATTCAAGCCGTCACGACGCTCGATACAAAGTGGATTCCAGATCCATCCGCTCCATCGACATTGGCCGCTTGCCGAATTGCCGTGACTGCTGGCGTTGCCCAACATGTCCTCCTCTTGTCCTACCTGCTCGGACACTCAACCCGCCCCACCGCCTTTCTCCGCGACCACGTTCCAAAACTCGTTGCCTTGGCGCTGCTCTACACGCACGTCAACGCCTACCTGGCATTTGGCATTTACTTTGGGCTCTGGCACGCGCTCGAGTTCTTCTTGTCTGTGAAATCGTCGCTTGCCCTCACGACGCGTGGGATGATTGCATGGGCGGTTGTCCCGCTCTCGCTCCCTGTACTTGGTGCCATGCTTGTCATGGGCATGTATTGGGACCAGGTTGGGATGGCGAGCGAGGTGGCGTATTGGCGAGCGTTTCTTGTGGTGGTGTCGTCGGTCACAACGCCGCATGTGGTATATCTGGAGGGATTTGTTCGGGTGCGGATGGCGGGCGGGAGCAAGGAGCCCAACAAACAAATGCGACCACAGCGAGAGAGAAACGAGGTCGAGATCATCAAGTCCGCCGTCGTCAATAGCTGCGAAAATTCGCGAAAAGCGCCCGTGGTGTCGCAATTGGCAAAGAGCCCAACAGTCGCGTGCGTGGGAAAAAGTCGATAGCCGGCCATGCAAAGGAGGGTGAAAAAAGCACTCAATCCTCGTTAGAATATCAATACACATGCATTTAGAAATTCATTTGTGGATTCTGTTGGTCATCAGCCCTTGACCTTGCCACATCCAGTAAGCTCTCACCCACCATGATCTCACTGTTGCCTCCACCGTCCCTCGTTCCCGTTTCGGCAGCCGCGTGCACTCCCTGCCGCCGTAGCCCTTTCCTCTGCCGATTGTGCATCTTGAGAAGACGCTCAAATGACGACTCGAGGGCAATTGTCGTGGTCATGACCAGATTCAAAAGGGCGTTGTTGCGCACGGGGCCGATCATGGGAACAACCGCCAGCAAGGACGATGCGATCCATGTGAAGAAGATGCCGTAGGTGAGGACACGAAAAGTCTGAGTCAGTGGATAGTTGATTTGCGCTGGCTTGCCGCCAGTCGGCGGCCGATACTGGGACACAGTGGTCACGGTTGTTGTTGTAGAGCCACAGTGTGGTAAATGACTTGGGCGCGCCGAGTCTGTTGGGTCCGATGCCGCAGTCGACGTCAAGGTAGTTGCCAACGCCAGAGAATCCTTGCGCCTTGTTGACCCGTCGCCGCTTGCACCTGTAACTTTAGATGCAGTGCTTGGCTCAGTGGCCGACCGTCGGCTCACCATCCTCAACGACCACACGGATCCGCCAACTGCAATGAATGGGATCATCCCTGTTCCAACGGTTGCCCACAATGGCACCCACCGTTCCGCGAGCAGCACGCTTATTGGCATGTTTCCCGTGTCTACAATAGCAATGGCCTGATACACGACGCCGCTCGCATGCAACGCCCACGCGCAAAGACACGCCACCCGCGTCCAACGAACGAACTTGGTACGTTGCCCTGCATCCGTCACCACAATGACTGCACAGCGATAGCTCAGGCACATGACTGAAAGCGGCGCAATGCCCGAAAATGTCATGGCGAATATGAGCCGATGGACCAAGACGGGATACACGCCGTATTGCCAGGCAAGGGTAAAGTGTGCAATGTTGTTGACGGCATCCGCAAAGTTGGCGAGTGCAAGTGCGAACAATAGGTTGGCACGAATGTGGACGTAGCGCAAGGACGAGTCCGAGGCAATGAACCGTGACCGGTGCGAGCGCGGGAAGGCTTGGGGGCCAATATATAGGATAAGCAGCGGGAGGCAGAGCACGGCGCTTAGTGACCAGGTTGAGATGGAGGCAAGGGCGGTCAGAGGCGGGAGAGCAGGTGCGGACATGATTGTAGGTCGTTTGGCGAGCGTAGCATTCAGGGAAAATTCATTGCGTCATTGTGCGCTTGACTGGGCAGCGATCGCGACAAGGTTGCCTGCGAGGCCATGATCTCCTAATGCCGGGGATGGTGTACTCACGCCCCAACAGAGGTTGTAAACACGAGACAGCCGCTTTTGGTAGTAGCAGACATTTAGAAAATACCCCTGCATTTTCCGTGCTTCTTGAATCGGAAACATTTAATAAATACCTATTCGTAGTCATTGGCTCGCTCGCCAACAATTCACTGATTTGTTCTATTCAAAAACTCTCCCGCAACATCCAACAGACTCTCACCTACCATTTCACCATTGCCATTCCCAACCCTCGTTGTTTTCTCCTCCCGCGCACGATCCGCCTCACCTCCAACCCGGCGCTGTGGGATTGCACGCCGATTGTGCCTCTTGAGCAGCTGCTCAAAAGACGATTCGAGTGCAATGGTCATGGTCATGATAAAATTGAAGAGAGCAATGTTCCGAATCGGGCCAACCATGGGAAACAGGAGCAGGATCGTGGCCAGGACCCAGGTTGTGAAAATTCCATACGTCAAGATGCGAAAGGTCTTGGTCAGTGGGTAATTTATGGGCCCAGGAGACCGCGAAAGAGTGAGCGTGGTCGGTGAAACACCGGCGACAAGACTTCGACTCAGCGACGCCGTCGCTGAAGTGCTGGTTGGTACCTGCGACCCATCACAGTCCTTGACGGTCGCCAATACACTGCTCTCCCGCTCAGCCGAGTGCCACTGATCCGTCTTGGCAGCGCCCATTACTACATGACTTGTGTGATCGTCTTCGGCAGCTCCTCGCATCTTTTGCCTCTGTCGCCGCCCATCGTACGCCAATCGCAACGACCACGCGGACCCACCCACCGCTATAATGGGCAACACCGCAGTCCCAGCCGTCCCCCACAGCGGTACCCACCGATCGAGCAGCTGGATGCTCGGTGGTACCCCGTCCGCGATCATGGAATACGTCATCACAAGCACGCCCGCAGCATGTAATGCCCAAGCACCGATGCAGGCGACTTGCGACCCTTTCACATACCTCGTGCGCTGCACCTGGTCAGACACAATGATTACGGCACACCGATAGCACAAGCTGAGAACTGCAAGCGACGGAAGCGGCGAAAATGTCACGGGCAGCACGAGCCTATGCGCCAAGGTAATCTACTTGCCCCAGCGCCATGCAATCGTAAAATGCGTCGCATTGTTTAGCGCATCCAACATCGTGGCAAGCGTGAGTGCGAACAAGAGGCGCGCTCGGATGTGCACGTAACGTAGTGACGATTCCGAGGCAATGAAACGGTGGCGGTTGGAGCGTGGGAATGCTTGGGGAGCGACGCGGAAGGCGAGGAATGGCACGAGGACCACAAAACTGAATGACCAGGTCGCAATGGATGCGACCGCGACAGCCTCTGGGATGAGAACGGGTGGCTCGGTGGAGGGAGGTGCGGACATTTTTGGGCGGGTGCATTAAATGCTGTACTTTGGTATAAGACATGGGTTCTCTTGGGTATTGAAGATGTGTTGCTTGAAGTGCTCTTTCATATACGTTACGTTTTGTATTTGCATGAAATGTTTTAATCAATGTCACTGTCAAGTACGCCGACCGCGACAACCAAACACTTCACACAGCCGATTTCCACAGCCCGTTCACACAACTTCCCTTTTGCGACGATTGCCTCGTCCTTGAATCTTGACCTTGTACTCCTCGGCGAATACCCTCGAGTACACAACCAACACGTACGCCCAGTAAGCATCCACGGCGAAATGCGCGCTCGTAGCTGCCCAATACCCAACCGTCTCGGACTCAATGAACGGCCACATTGACATGCGCGGTACCGTCTCCTGTCGCTGCTTGTATTCTTGAGCGATGACCAGCGATCCGTAAACGGCGAACGCAAACGAAGCCACCAGAAAGACCGGATTAACCAGGGTTAATGCCCGAAAGCCTAGCGGATTGTTCGACACAATGAAGAACAACATGCCACCAGCGAGAAACCCGTTGAGGTAGCCAAGAACGCTGTCGGCAGCGATTACGAATGAGTTGTTGATGTAGATTGTCGGGGTGGGGAGGAAAAACGGAAGGACGATCGAGATCAAGGTTAGGACAAGGATGGTGATGGCCCCGAACTTGAGAGGGATGAAGACGCAGCAGGTCCGCGACTGCCGCTTCGCGAGCTTGTCGGTCGGTTGTGGAGAAGGGGTCATCATGCTGCCGGATGGGATGTCAGCGTGAGGATGTTGCCATTCTTGCTTTTTGGTGCGAGTAGCAATCAGTCAAGGGAACCTTCCGACATTCATATTTATTGGACTCGGATGGACGTGCATGTCTCACTTTCTCGCAGCTTGAAGAACCAGCAGGGCAGGGAGTGATCCCAGAGATGCGCTTGGCGTTTCAAGCTATGGAGGCTCGCCAAGTCGTACCCCGTACTTACTACCTCAGTTGTCTTGTTGACGTTAAGTGGATAAACAACGAAATCCAGCTGTTGATTTCAAATGCCAAGACAAAGCGCATCGAGGTTTCGGCTCACTCACCTGGTCTTTGCCAGCATCCACCCAAACAAACATCAGACATGCAGCGGCTAGGTACTGCGTTTACTGCGAAAGACTACAATATCTTCATGAGTGGGACACATCTACTGCAAGCGCTAAAAAACAGATCGAGGAATTGAGACTACTGACGTCCGCCAGTCGTTGGCAACAACTGCGACGTCGATGCTGCACTGCCTGCAACTGCTGCATGTGATTCTGCTCGCACGGACACGAATGTATCAAACCTGACTGTCCCCAAACTCTCAGCTTCCGCGCTCTTGACGGCCGCCCTGACTGCGTCAATTGCCGGCTGCTCCATCAGCACCTTTTGGAACTTTTCCACTGTGCCGCCCACATCGCCACCGGCGGCCGTGTAGACAGTGTGAACAAGCCCATGCCTGCGCTTGTCTGCATCGCTCATCATCCACGACGCCTCTGGCCCAGTGAGCACCTTGTTTTTTTCGAGGGCCATGAGCCAATTGATTATTGTCTGCACCGAGGCCTTTGTGAGCCCACCAACGCTGTGAATCGAGCTGCTATCGCCACCAGACGACTCATCCGACGACGCATATGACGACGAGGACGCATCAAACGCCATGACTTTGGCGAACCGAGACTGCAGCCGGCGGTGCTCGCGGGCGCGCGGGATGATGATGGATCTGTACTTTCTCCGAATGGCAGCAACGCCGCAGATAAAGACGAGGATCCACATTGGCACGAGCGCTGACAGGAAAGGTGTTGGGTCAGTCGTGCCCATGGCTTCGCCAACCAGTCCGAACACGGCAGAAATGAGTGCACAACCAATCCCAACGCCTTGTACAATGTGCCACCATTTGATGTTTGTTGACTTGTGGTGAGACAGGACCAAGGCAAGGAGCCCAACCATGGCAAGCACTTGGATGATTTGGACCTCCCAAAAGTTGTGTGGCAGCACGATATTGAGGGCAACCAGAGTTACCTTGAGCCACGTGATGGTCAGCGTCATCCAGTTGGCTTCGATGATGTCAAGGTGGTGCTGGATTTTCCACCAAGCTTGGGCAAAGAATGCATAGCTACAGTGATAGAACACAAGTAAGTACACCCATTGTGTGCGCAAGTTCAGCCAACAGGTTTGGTCGGCTCACGTACATGGGCACAAATGTCCACAAGGCCACGGCTGACAGAATCGCCGTGGTCCAATGTCCAGTCGTCCAAACCAACCCTGTACAATCGTCGTCGAGGAAGCAATTGTTGTGCGTGCAAATAATTGCGAACGGCCACAGCAAGTCCTTGACAATGGGAATCAGGATCCAGTTGTACATGGGCAAGATGTAACCCGCGAACACAAACGCTAACGGCGCATGGACTTGAAGCTTGGCCAGGATGGCCTTGTTGGCCAAACAGACGACGAGTATCAAGTAAAAGTAGGCAAAAAAGAGCCCAAACCAATTGCTGGCAATGACTGTGTCGGACCGCTGGATTCCGATGATGTTGTACGCAAACGACCCAACCCATGGAATGCGCGCAGGCTGTCAAGAAGGTGAAATGCGGGAGAGCTGTGAGTCATCGTGATCATGGCAGTGAGCGTGCAGCAGCAAGGGAATCGGGCGAACCAAAAACAAAAAAGTGAAGGTCACAAAATCCGCGACGACACCGAGCAATGCAATATAATTGGCTGTCGAAGGCCGAATCAAGACTATTGGCTCCCTCTTGGTGAACGCTTGCCCATTCACATCCGCCTTGGACAAGCCTGCCGGTGCGGTTGTTGACACTGCTACAACACCTGCAAATACAGCGGGCAATGCTCCGCTCTTCAGCTGCTGAGTAGACGATGCAGATGCAGACCCGCGGCCACGACTCACTGATCGAGCAGGCGACATGACTGGACGAGAACTGCCTGGGGCACCCATCATCAAGAGGGCCGATGCCGTTTGCTTGGCCGTTCCTTGACTCTTTTCGCGCTTCATCTTGCGCTCACGCATCTTGAATAGAGACAAACCCAGCAGAGCACTCCCAAACAAGAGCACAAACAGACCGGCAATCACGACCGTGTAAAAAATTGTTCCTTGTGGGCTGTATCGCATGCCACGCTGCATGTCCGTCCAGACCGATTTTCCGTACAGATGGCGGACTTTGCAAGTGGGCAGACGCACGCGCAAGGACGCAGAGGGCGGAACCCCGCATGATGGGAAAGAGTACTCTTCAACGATGGAAGCGCCGAGAGACTGAACAAAGATAGAGGTGAGGCCTTGGCGGCAGAACGGCTGGGCGCACGAGCTTGCGTTGGTCGGCTGACTGCACTGCGCGGTAATGGGATCGAGGTACGGCCCAACTCGAATGGGTGTCTCGGTCGCATCAAACAAAAGATATTCACGGTTCAGGAGCGATGCGCGAATGAAGCTCGCGCCGTTCTCCGGATCGGCTAGGGATGAGATACCTCGAATGAGTGTACGAGTGGCAAGCACGCCTTGCAGAAACCCACTTGTCTCGCGCGTCGATGGAGCGATACTCAGGGCTGTGCCCAACGCGTCTGTGTGCTCGTACAGACTCGAGTACTTTGCCAGACCGCGCGGCGGCGTGGTTTTCACATGAAGCACGGGCGGAGAGTTGGCAGGAATGAATGCATTGGTCATGTCGAGGTACGACCCAACACCGACAGTGATGTTGCGCTTGAGGGCGACCAGGTTGATCAAAACTTGCGAGAACGATTGCAGGTTTGGGCCAACGTAGATGATGGCGTCCACTGCGCCCGTCAAAGACATGTCGTCCTGGAGAAGCAAGTTTGCAATGGTGTCCTCCAGCAGCGGTGCCGATGGCGTAAGCAAAAACTCTTTTGCAAACGCAGGAACCATGTTGAGCGTATCAAACGCCCGGCGAGCCTGAGAACAAATGCGAACGAATTGTGACCCGTCGCCCGTCACGCATGCCAACCCAATGCGCTTGAGGTTGCGTTGAAGGTACAATGCATCGAGTAGCCCGTAAAAATCAGTGACATAGGACGCCCGGTGAGGTACAATTTGCGTCGTTGCCGGCGAGTCATGGAACGGCGCATCGCCGCCCAAAATGCCCACGACAGGTCGACCATTCAAGTCGTTGAGCATTTCGGCCAACTCGCCAGTTGTCGTCGACCCAGCGACACTAAGATGGGAGGATCCAATGATACCCGCTGCATTGTACTCGGCCACGAACCGCTGAATCGCATTAGCCTGGGTTGCACCAGACGTCGAGTTGGATGAAGAAAAGAATGGATTGATGCCCGACATCCTGTTGCCCTTCCAGTCCAGATCTTCCGTGTGGAGTACAATGTTGGACAATCCTCCACCTTCAATCTCGTTGAAATACCGAACTGACGCTTTGACGCCTGCAACGAAATCTTTCGCCAGTTGACTCGTTTCCTGGGGAGCAATGCCAATGCCCCAAATGGAAGGCAAACGCGACTTCTTGTCTTGGAAGATGCATGTGTTTGGCCACGGTTCCAAGAGCGCCGCGAGGCCTGGCGCATTCGTAACTGCTCGCCATCCCGTGCTGGTTGCTTGGGCGAGCCACAGCTGGCGAAGGCCTTGATTGCATGGTGCTTGAGATGAATCGGAAAAGGGACCAACGGTCAAACCCATGATGTTAAAAACACCAGTCTTGTACACTACGTCTAGAAAAGATGCTGAGGTCACGTTGGTGCGTGAGTCATGCCTCGTGAGAATTTGCATCATCATGTGTCCCGCAGTATAACCCAACATGGTGTAGTGCTCCCGATACACAGTGTTGTTGTACAAGTTGGCGGCCGCATTGAATCGTTGCCTGAATGGAGGTATGCAATACGAGTCAACTATCCCATCACACGATGACATGAACCGGATGGGCGAGGACTGACGTACGATATTTCAAGGGAGTTATCGTTTGGGTCGGGAGCCGTGCGAATGAGATACACATTCTCGTAAACTCCCGAGGATCCCATGATGGAGCGTAGGTTAACCATGTCGGCGACGGAAATGAGAATGAACTTGGTTGGGTACTGCGTGCGAGCTTGGTAGTCGCGAATGACAACTGCCATTGGAAATGAGATTGAATTAGTCTGAATCATGTTGGAAGATGGGAGCATTGGCGACGTACTGGATGTCTGTGGGCCGAACGTGAACAGAACAACTGCCTGTGGCAGTGTTTCCTTGCTGAAAAGCGCATTCACGACGCCCGTCATATTCATGGACCCTGTTGGGTAGTGTGTCATGACGTGAGGCTGGAGTCCCATGTCCCTCAGCTTGTTTCTGGCTTGAGTCGCCGGCGGCTCGCCAAAGCCGTCATTCTGATACACAATGGCCACGCGGTTGACCTTGAAGACTTGCGCCGCCAGGCGAATCGCGAACGATGCCTCGGCAAAATAGCTCCCGACCATGTTGGGAACGACGCGCACAAACGGGTTTCGCAGGGCCTCTGCGCCTGATGCAGGAAAAAATAGACCAATCGAGTTGTTCGTCGCCCATGCGATGCTCCCACGCACATTGGATGTTCCCGTTGAAGCCATGAAGGCAACCACATCTGGATGAGCCGCCTTTATGGCTTGCACGTTACTCAGAGTATTGGCGACAATGTATTGATCGTCCATCGTGATGAATTGGAGCTGACGACCATTGTATCCTCCCGCCGCATTGATTTCGTCAAATGCGATCCGGATCCCTGCATGGTATGAAAGCGCTATGGCCCTTGCAGAGCCTCTACATTCAGGCATTTTGTGCTCAAGTGAGAAATGGTTTCAATAATTGGGATCATGATGATCGCAACGCACGAGAAGTCAGCGGATGCGCCAAACTTGACTGGCGGGAGAGACTGTGCTCTGACTGCGAAGGCAAACGTCGCCAGTACCCAGAATGTCAATGGGAACATGAAGGGAGTGGGTGTGGGTTTGCACTTTCCAGCGCGTGTACAACGGACTTGACGACTTTGTGCGCAGGTTGTGAAATGACCGTGTGCTACTGAGCAGGTTTGATCTCCCTGCGTCTACGTCTGCCGGTATCTATCTGAGGTATAACCTCGCTTTTCAATATAGAGCATAGCAGGAGCAGCAGAGAATGGAGACCATGAGTACATGATGAATTTTCTTCAGCGATTTGCCCATCAACGATCCGACCGAGACCCACGAGGACCTGGAAAAGCTTGTCCCCGCGTCTCTGTCTCTGCACTGACCAAGACAAATGCTGCTGTCAAAGTTCGCGGCGCACGCGTCCAATCGGCAGCCCAATGGCCCCGACAGATTGACATGTACCTAACATGTCCTCTCTCACGTCGTGCGAGCCTTCAATGCAATTGGCTTTACATGTGGGTGGACTCAAGTCACAGCCCTTTCTTTCTAATTGAAAAGACTCCATGCAATGCCTCCATCTGTTCAAGTGACTTTTTCGCTCACCGAACCCCATCATTGATGATGCACCGCCAAGTCCATCCCGCGGGCATCCTGCTGGCCTGCATCGCCTTGCTCCTGTTGCTGTTGCCGCCACCCATCACGGCCTCGTCAGGCGACCAATCTTCCGACTTCCTCTCGTGCACCAGCCACTGCATGTACTCTCGCCAATCTAGCCCGCCATCCACCACCAATTCAGGCACCTACTCGTATTCCAAGACTGCCTCGGCCAAATGGCCGTTGGACCAGTGCCAGCTCACTGGCGCCTTGCGCCTGACCCGCTGGACGTGCGAAGACGACTGCAAGTACCGGTGCATGCACGCGCATGTTGACCAGCATGGCCCCGTCCACCAGTATCATGGCAAGTGGGCGTTTCGCCGCATGGTTGGGTGCCAGGAACCCCTGTCGACGGTGTTTTCACTGGGTAACCTTGCGCAGCACTGGCGCGGAATGCAGTACTTGCGCCGGCGCACGCGTGCGGCAAGTGCACGTGCCGACATGGGCAGTGGGGTGTCGGCACAGTGGCGAAAGGCAAGGTGGTGGGCCGTGTTTTACGCCTTGGCGTCCATTCACTTGTGGGTGTGGTCGGCCGTGTTTCATACCCGAGACGTGTGGATTACAGAGCGGGGTGATTACCTGGGCGCGGCATTTGCGACCTTGTGCTCGTTGCAGTGGACGTCGGCAAGGTTGTTTGGCAAGTGGATTCCGACGTGGTTGTCGGCCATGGGCATCTTGGCCGTGTTTGCCCGCCACGCTTACTGGTTGCTGGCGTTTCCGCGCTTTGACTATGGATACAACATGGCGTTTAATGTTGGGATCGGGGCCGTGCACAATGTCATTTGGATCGTCTGGGCCATTACTGAAATTGTTCGCGCAAGGAGCAGCGGATACGACTCGTCGGGCCGCATCCGAAGGGCAAAGTTGTCGCTGGTCATGACGGTTGGACTGACGCTGTCCATGGCACTCGAGCTGTTTGACTTTGCACCTTGGGGTCGGCATTTGGATGCACACGCGTTGTGGCATTTGAGCACGATTCCGCTAATTCCGGTTTGGTATCAGTTTATCACAGAAGATGCATTGGCGTGGGCGGAGCGAGGTGATGACGACGGCGGGGCAGGGTCGTTGGATACGTTGGGTAGTGGTCAGTGGTCGAGCGTGGGAGGGAGCAAAGGCGGGTTAGCTTCCGTCAGCAGCGTTTCCAGCTTGGGCAAGTATGACTGAGGCAATTTTCAAGAGTTATTGTTTGAACTCGATTGTACAGAATGATATGTATTTAACAATTGCCTGAAAGAAAATTGTCAAAATGCGAGATGGTAGATGAAGTAGTACACACAAGCAAAGGGGACGAAGAGGATCCGCCAGGGTAAATAAATGATACTGACTAACAATTGATGAAAACACAAGAAAAAAAATGAAGAGTATACAGCATGGACAGAGAAAGAACAAAAATACAAGGCAAACCCTCAATCCACCAGGAATTGCAACGACATCTTCTGACCACCAGGCGCACTCTGTGACCCAGTGCTGCCTGTCGGACTCACCGACCCGCGATCCGAGCCTTGCAACCCGACCACGGGAGGCGTAGACGGTGTCGTGTTGGCACTGTTGGAGCGACGGGCAGGAGGCGGTGACTGGAGTTGTGGAGTGGCAGCCGACGACACAGGCAAAGGCACAGCACCGTTAGAGGCGGTCGGATACGGACTTGCTCGCCGGTTCATGGACGGCGCAGCGGCAGACCCCGGCGCACCTAGGTAGCGAGACCAGCTCGTTGCGCTTGGCGGCGGCGATTGAAGCGGCGTTGCGTGCTTGTTGGGCGACATAAGCGGTTGCGGTTGGTGTTGTGCATGACCACTTGGATGGTGCATGGGCACAGGCCAGGTTGGGGTGGGGAGCGGCAAAATGTATCGCCGATCGGTCGGCGGCAGCGGCGGTGGGTGGGCATACGAAAAGGGAGGCAATGCCGAAGACTCGGCGGCAGGGGCGGCACCCGGCGCCGAGCTGGACCACATAACCGGTTGCGGTTGGATTGAAGGCTCGGCGGCCGACTCGGGAGTGACCAATCCGTGCGCTTGAGCAGCAAAATGACCTTGGTCGGCTGTTGCCGTCGTTGATGTGACGATTGCTGGAAGATTCGGGGACCGCCGCTCTGATGACGCCGGCTGCTCTTGTCCACCAACAGCTGGCGACTGCGTTTCTGATGATGCCGCGCTCCCACCCAACACTTGCTGCTGCGCGCTTGTCTGCTCGCCGAGTCGATACTTGTTGAGCTTGATCAAATGGACTTGACTAGCGCAATGCAGCAGCACAGTCCGCGGTGACCGGGCACGATCCAACTTGAGCCGTTTTGAGCACGGAAGACAAAACACGGTCGTCTCGTCGACAATGGTGAAGAGCGGGTTGTTTTCCACGTGCTTGACAAAGGACTCTTCCAAGTACGCCTTTTTCGCAATCACAGAACTGCCGAGGTTGGATGCCGATGCGGCCCCTGATGTCGATGCCCAGGCAGCCGCAGAGTCTGCGGCGGCCGTCGATGGTGGTGGCGACGACGAACTAGGGCGAGATGCAGCAGGCGTAGAGACGACTGATGTGGATGCGCGAGACGATGGGGCCGTGCTGGATCCCGTGTTGACTGCAGGTGATGATACTGCGTCCCCGCCTTGCTCACCCGACGTGTCGGTGGTGGGCTTGGGCGCATGAGTTTTACTTGAAGTGGCAGCGGACGCTGCAGTTGGATTTCCTGCTTCGTCGAGGGGCGGGAACTCGGCGAGAATCTTGCGCAGCTGGTCCGTGTGCTTGAGCGACTGTTCATGACGCTGAACGAAGCGGAGGTTGCACTTTGTGGACATCTGAAGAAGAAAGAGACAACAAGGCGTGAGACACGCAACAACAACAATCCTAATCGCGAAAAAAGGTGACGCAGTCCGGACCTTGAAAGCCTTCTGGCATAGAGTGCAGTACACGGACAATGCCCCGATCGATACATAAATCGGATTCAACGACACGGCCTCGCCAAAGCTGCGGTAGGGCAAAAACGATGGCGACGCATCTGGATCCGCGCCCAACATGAGCCTGGCGTAGTCGGCCACCTTGCGCTTGTGCTCGGGCGACTTGAACTGGGTCGCATTTTGTGTCAGCGACAAGGGTGCCTCGGTGACAGTCCGACGGCCGGTACCCGGACCCGTGGGATGCGTTGACCATTGGCCAGATGATCCGCCAGAGTGGACCGAAAAATGGCCCGAGGTTGCACCGCCTGACAGCGGTTGAGGCGGGAGTGGGCTCGGGGCGATCAATGGCCACGACTGGTAAGGAGGTGGTTGGATAGGGGACGGGTAATGCGGTGGTGCTAGGCTATGATGATCATACTGCAGCGGAACCGGGGCTGGCGGAAGTTGCTGTTGCTGCTGGCCGTGCTGCTGATGGTAATGCGGTTGCCGCGCATCAGGTCCAGCTTGCGCTGGAGCGGTCGGCGGCGGGTAGAACGGTATCGGCTGATGCTGATGCTCGCCAATGCGAATCACGCCAGGCGACGATGAAGTCCCGGGGACGGCGCCCCTGACAAACGCCGGTGGCTGTTGATGAGGGGGATAGCCTTGGTACTGGTACGAATGCATATGAGCGCCAGCTGATCCGGATGCTGGTCCAGGCGAAGACGGCCGGTGTCCATCGTTGTGATGGGAAGAGGCTGGGGGGAACGAATGCGATGGACGAGCAACAGGCGGAGCGGGCAGAGACTGTGAATCGGATCGATGCTGGTGATGCTGCTGATAGTGCGTTGTCGGCGGTGGCGGCAGCGGCCGGTGCTCTGGCGCAGGTGGGTAGTAGAGCTGATGCGGCGGGTATTGGCGGTACCGGGCCTCGGGCTCAAACTGCTCAGGGTGTTGAGGTTGGCGGCCGTGCTCTTGATCCTTGGGCTGGTTTTGGTCCGACTTTGCCGACTTTGGGGAGGAGGAGGAGGTCGACGTCGCAGAGGCCATGGCGATGCGATGGACAAAGGTGGCAAGTAAAGCACACGGCAACGGCAAGCAACAGTTCGCAGACGGATTGGACGTGGCGAAGCAGATTGGAGTCAAGTGGGCAGGCAACCTGATCGAAATGGGCGACACAGCCAGCTGATCACACTACCAGACCAGGCTGGCGAATGAAAGCGACAGAGGAAGACAAATGAGTGAGTGCTTGTGCAAGCAAATAGTATTTACGCAGGGAATATTTCGTAGGGCACAATCAACAAGTGTCAAGGCTCAGGAGGCATGGATCAAGAAGGAAACAAGACGGTGAGGGGGCGGGGGGTTGCCGGGTCAATATGTAGGTACTCGCTCGTGCTGTGCGGTTGAGCGAAGGCGCCGATGCCCGTAACAGGGAGGAGGGAAATAAACGTAAACGTAAACGTAGCGGTTACAGAGGTAGGGTTGCGGCGTTGTGCAAAGAAAAACATTCGCTTTGGCTCCATTGTTCGTTCTTGGCCAGGTTGAACCCAAGGAAATATCCAAGGCCAGCGCCTCACCAGAACAAACAATGATCCGGGAGATATTCGTCATGCAAAATGCAAAAAGTGATGACTGGAGCGGACAAAAACAGATCGCAGTCGGGGTCAAGCAACACAGCAGTGACTCAACAAAGCGGGTGTGAGACAACAACAACCCAAAGCACAGTGAGAGACACTGGTCAACCACCGCCAAGTAGACATGGAGAATAGGGTAAGGAGAAGTAGGGAAAGGGCAAAACAGCGGGAATAGTACTGTGGGAGAGATGTGAAGCAGAAAGTGTGACTTGCGTGATGGTGGTGCAGCAAACTGAAATCAAATCGACAATAAAAACCCCACAAGCTCCACCAGCTTGGAGTTCCGAAAAAGCCGAGAGGGGAGACGCGACTCCATTGTTCGCAGATAAATAAAACAGTCATTCACCACCGAACAACCGAAAGGCATGTGACGCTATGGACATGGCAAGAATGGCAAGAGCAAAACCTGCAGCTGAGAGAATTGACGTACATTGGTTGTCGTGAGACAACACCGAAAGGAAATGGCAAGAGATGGCGTGGAGGTCGATCTAGCTGGATCGGACTAAATGGATGAAGCACGTCAATGACTTGACGACAGAAGGAGTGGCTGGGTAGAGGGAAAGAAAACAACAAAAGAAGAAGTAGAGCTCGAGTCTCGGCTCTCGGTGGTGTGTGTGTGGTCTTGCAATAGGGTGTGGGAATGCCAGACTTGATTACTCGGCACAAGGGCGAGCAAAAATGTGGATGAATCAATGTCTTGATGCGGGAAATGAAATGAAAAGTGTTTGGAGCCAAATCGGAAATATGAGCGGGGTTGACGACAGACAGGGGCCAGCAGTGAAAGCGAAAGAGGCATGAAGAAAGCATGCATTGTGCCACGAGGGACAATGGAATATAGCAAACAACGGACCAGCGGGCAGGTGTCGGAAGATTTGAACAAAGGGATCGCAAAGATGGGGAAACTAGAGCAACAACAACGGGAAAATGGGCAACGGATCAAAATGCGCGTCTTGGGATGACAGCACGCCTGAGATGACGGCCAAAACGATCAGGGTGTTACAATACGATAAAGGATACAGGACACATACCAGCGGAGGTATCAGGTTTCAGGGCGATGAGTGGTCGCTGCTCTCGCTTCTATGGAGGAGTGTATTGGTATCAGGGCCTTGGGAGAAAGGCACCGTCGCGTCTGCGTAGGAAAATGTGCCGTGTCAGCAATGTGAACCAACCATGAACGATTGATGACGTTCCCGCTACTGGACGGACCTATGTAGGATGTATCTGCTTGCAAAGAGTGGAGGAGTAGGGCTTGTCGCACAAAGCAAGTGTGACGTGAAGGGCAAGCAGATAGAACAGGAAACAGGTAGAACGAAGAACGGGTGGGTTTCCCACAAGAGGACCTGCGCACATATATGTACATGCCGGAAAAGAACGGGGCTCAAGCTTGCGCAGGTTGAAGTTGCTGCTTGGCTCGACACCGTTTGTATCTATTTTCCCCGCAATCTCATGCGCCATGGGTGCCGTGGAGAGTTTAGAACAGGATGCGTCCAGTTCCCACGACGGCAAACACCGACGGGGCGTGCATCGAGAGTTTGTGAGGCGCTGGCAAACTGTGATGCTGGTTTAGTCAGGCGCATGTCTCGCACATATCATAGCACTGAATTCTCGGAAGTGCCAAGGAAAAACACTCCCGAAAAGGCCATGGTGGTTCGTTTCTGTTGCAAAACTGCGGGCAAGAGGTAAGCATCAGCACTTGCTGTGCCATCATGGAAGCGGCCAAGCGAGTGGGTCATGAGAGAAGGCCAAAGCTTTTTCATGATTGATGGTTTCGAAGTATTAGCCGAGAGGGTTGGGCTGAGGAACCAGGTTCAACCGAGCACAGGCTTGAGTGGAGCGCCCGGTGCGACTTGACGCATGCACTATCCCGTTTGCCTGTTTCATATTTGCAGGACAGATGCCGGCTCACATTGCAATTGCTCATCACTTTGCGATGGGTCGTGCGGCGGGATGTGGCTGCCGATTGTGAGTGTGTTTTCGAACCATGACAGCGGGCCGGAGATTGTGTCACACCAGCAGATTCCGGCGACAAATCCAGGCACTCATTGTGTAAACTTGCGTTGCTGAAGTGTCAATCAGCACTGTGTGAGCCAGGTTGTGGGAATTGTGAATGGCGTGTGCAACCCAGACAGCCCTCAAATTGAATGCGCCACACGATTTACTTCATGGCAACAAGATGCAAAATCGGCACAGTCCGGGTCCAATATCAACAGTGATTCGTCCTGGTTGGTTGGAACCGGTTCGATGGTTACCTAAATACTTGTTCGCTTGGAAAGCTGTGCAGATGGTATCCCAAGAGATGTGTTGGCATGCAAACGACAGAATTGACCTGCAGAAAAATGAGCGAGCTTTGTAGAGAAGTTAACGTAAATTCATTACAATTTCATGAAACAGATCATCGCTGCGCATGCTGCATCATCCAGATTCCCGACGACTTGGAATCGGTGCTGAGCTGGCATTTTGTCAGTGGTGTTTGATTGACAAACGGAGCGTGTGAGAAGTTTTTCTCGTGCGATCATAAAGAACTCCAACATCATATCCTGTCAAGCTCAGTCACTGTCACTGGCTGAAGCCAACCGCAGCAGAAAATGCCATCACAGCTTGCAAAGAAACAGATGGTATAAGTCGGCACATACACGTTTCCCAACGAGAATTGGCCGACGATGTATTTCGATCTTCCGAGTGCGACAAGTACGCAGTCGGTCGGTCTTTGGGGGTTTTGACCGAAAGCAAAGCTTCGTCTGGTACATTTCTCCCTCACATTTCTCTGCTTGACCCATCTTCCTCCAGGTGCATTCGCTCAGACCCGTCAGATCCTCTCTACGTGAACCCCTGCCCTCGCGCTCGTACATGCATGGCAGCTTCAGTTGCGGACGAATGATGCTTCACAGCGCAGATGGTTCCACTCAATTCTACTCAACCGCCACATGTGGTCGTTGCGAACGCCAGAATTGCTGTGTGGGCACACGGGCACAGGAGGGCGAACACAGGCGAACACGTCATGACCGACACGCGTTCGCTGCAGTACACGGCCGAGTGAACCAAGGTGTTGTCCCAAGAAGTGCTGCGCCTTGAGTCTGCGTGTTATCGAAGGGAATGCGAGAGCCGGGTTGTCTGCCGATGTGACTCCTCGCAGTAAATCCTCGTTCCTTCTTCGTCTGTCGGTGTCCGCCGATTCAAGAACGTCGTCAAGCCATCATGATCATGAAGGCTTTTCTCGAAAAATGATCTCGATCCAAGCTTGCTGCCGTCATTCTGGCCGATTTCGCGAAGGATTGGGCTGAAGCCCGCAATCAACGTTGCTCTTTCAAACAAGTGTCACCAAGCAACCTGCGAAAACCTTCAATCTTCAACGCAATGGCATCCTCCACCCTCGACACATACCCCGTCCACTCCTCGGACGCGCCCACGACCGCCATTCTGAAAGCCGCGCACTTCTCGGCCATCCGGCATCGGTTCCAGAAACGCAAGGACGGCGGAACGCCCTACATCAACCACCCCATCGGCGTCGCCACGTTGCTGGCCGTTGAGGGCGGCATCACCGACCCGGATGTGCTTTCTGCGGCCATCTTGCACGACACGGTTGAGGACACGGAAACGTCGCCTGCCGAGATCCTCGAGCACTTTGGGCCACGGGTTGCGAGCATTGTGGCCGAGGTGACAGACGACAAGGACTTGCCGGCGGCCGAGCGCAAGTTGAAGCAGGTTGAGCTGGCCGCAAAGAAGAGTCCCGAGGCGCAGGTGTTGAAGATGGCCGACAAGTTGTACAACCTGCGTGATATGGTGAGGCGTGTGCCAAATGGGTGGACGGCCGAGAGGGTACAAGAGTATTTCCGGTGGAGCAAGTCGGTGACGGATCGTACGTAATTCATTTAACCCCCCCCCCCATAAGCTGCAGGCCGTCCTCAATCTTCTGACGATTTGGATCCGCAGAATGCCGGCATGTCAACCCGCGGTTAGCAGCGCTCCTCGATGACCTGTACCAGAATGCGACGTTTGAGCATGGCGGCAAGACATACAAGTGCCTTGCTGACGGCTCGCAGACGTCTTGAATCGCCAGCCGTCCCATGCCGTCGGGATGCTCTTCATTTTTGTAGATATCTCAGTAAATATGCTATGCTCCCCTCCAACCTCTCTCCACTAGTTCGCCAAGGTCCATTTCTTTTCGCCGTCTTTTGCCCTAGCCCATGGCCCAAGCAACCACTTGCGCTATTCTTTTTTTTTTTTTTTTTCCCGAACCCTTGTATATATCATAGTCCGCTTGCTCCAATTAATGTCATTGCCACTTGTCACTAAAACATCAAAACACAAGTCCCCTACCTACTCCTTCTTCCTCCACACAGCAACCTTTTCCCTGCCAGCCCTCGCAGGAAAACTCTCACAATCACTCATCTCCACCTCAATCCACCCAAACTTGCCTGCAAGCAATTCGCGATACCTCGCGACGCTTTGCGGGAACGGCGGGCCATCGTCCACGGGCCGTGTATCGTCGAGCGGGTACATGAGCGTAATGAGCGTGCCGCCAGGCTTGACCAGCTCGGTCACACGACGGGCCCAGTCGTCTCGCATTGTGTGTGGCAACGCACAAAGGAACGTGTAGTCATACAGGGCGTCAAATTGAGGAATAGAGCCAGCCGGGGTGTCGTGACGGACGGCTGCGGGGAGGTCGGCTTCGGTGAATTTGAAAAAGTCGGCAAGCACAAAGTGGGCGTTTGGGTTTGGGTGCGCGGCGAGCTTGGCAGTGCAGTGCGACACGGCAGAGGGGGCAATGTCGATGCCGACGGCGGTGCGAGTGGGCGTAGCGAGAGCAAAGATATCGACTCCCTGGGTAGGATGAATGAGGGACAGGTAAGTACTATTGTGGAAAGCAACGAGCCAAGACTCGAATTGAGAACCACGTACACGACCACAGCCAGGGATCAAAATACGACCTTCGGGAACCTTGCCTTCAGCAATGAGCTTGGCGAGCGCTGGAGCAATCTCACCCTTGTCCCAAGGGGTCACGCCTTCCTGGTACATCTTCTCCCACGCTGCACAAATCCACACATTTACGGCAAACGGATGAGCTTGAGGAATGAACATGAGCAAAGATCCCACAATGTGTAACCGCACGTTCTTGGCCTGATGCACGGGCATCGGCAATCACATCGGTCATTTTGCGGTTATCCATGGCGAGTTGTTCGAGGATCTTGGTCTTTCGAGCGTCAGTGTCGGTTTGCGGGGAAGAATCGACGGCGGCAGTCGTGGACAAGGCGGACGAACGATAGGTGGCGGCGGTGACGGCGGCAAGTTGTGAGGCGGGCTGGAGAGGATGCTTGAAGAGACGGGCCACTGCGGCGATGCGCTGCATTTGGAATGTTGCCGTGTGCTCAGCTGGCAGTGCAGGATGGGGTCAGATACGGATTTATCATTCATTGGCCTTGCTTGCATTTGCATGTGGATTTGTCATACCAGTATGTATCGCTTGGCGTAGCGTTAAGCAATTTGTCAGAGCTGCGAGCTCGAGAGCGGGACAAGTCGGTGTCTCGCGACTGCGCTTCAACTTCAACTTGCCGTGGAGACGATGTTGATTCATCGAGGCGGTTTACCCGACACCAATCACCGGCGGCAGGTGAAAACACTAACGTATATATACATACAGAACGAACATAATGCCTACACATGCAAGCATGAATCACACTAAAACAGTGCGCAGTCAGCTCAAGCATTGACCTCGCTCGCCTCGGAAATGTCCGCCGCCAACCCCGGCTTGAATACCATAAGCAATGACACGGTGTCCATGGATCGCGTCCCAATCGAGCTGTGGGCGTCCATTCTGTCTCTGGCCCACCCGCGCACAGACCTCGTCGTGTCCACTCGACTGGCCTCCAATGCCGCGCAAATGTCTCCCGTGCTGCGGTCTTGGGCGTATCGCCTCGTCTTTCTCGAGCCTCTTGCACCCACTTCACACGGCTCAGTTCCGTTCAGCCTGGGGGTCCCCATTCCTTCCTTTCAGCTGGAAACAAAGCTCTCGAAACTGCTTCAATCCTGCCTGCCTTGTCAACCGGGCGATCCAGTCCATGGCATTGTCCTGCAACCGAAACCCGGCGCGGGCCTTGCGCGCTTGCCGACCGATCCGCCCCTCAATCTACTTCAAGGTCAGATTCTGTCACTTGCCACCTGGTTGGTGAGCGATCGCGGCCCTTATCGGCGGCACACGGACGGCCTAGGTGGTAGCGAGAACCTTATCTGCTCGCGGCTCGATTCCTTGCATGCCCCCGTCAAGCCAGACGTGACTGTACGCTGGCAAGCCGTGCCCGACCTCCTTCACTTGGCCGTGTTCGCGATCCGGCTTGGCCAACCCGACTTTTTCACCTTCATCATTCAACGGCTCGTGGCTGACTTGTTTCCCAACGGTCAACTTACAGACACGTATCCCGCACTTCCCTTTACTTACTGGGCAAGGCTCATGCTGCATGACTCACACTCGATTGGGTCCATTGTCCACGACTTGGCCTCGGGTTCAGATGCCGACACATGTCTTTCTCCAGTCCACTTCTTTCTTTGGCTCGCCACCGCCGATTGGTCCCTCGCTCTGTTTGAGGCCATTCCTGCCGCATTTGGCGTCGACTACACATCCACCGTGACCCAATTCGTCTCCATGCTCGCCAATGACCCGATCCTGTGGTCTATTTGTCTCAACACTCTTGGCCTTGCCACCGATCCCGACCGCATCACGCTGCTCATGGACCATTTGGTCACGTTCAAACCCAACTTTTTCCAGCACATCCTCTCGCAAGCGTCGCGCTACCCAAGGTACATGAGCGTGCTGATGTGCGCCAATTCGCATGACTGTGCCGTGTCCATGCGCTTGTTTGCAAAGTACGACCTGGCGCTCATCGACCAAATCAAGACCCTCCCGTCTGCACGCGACATGGTCGGGCACGCGATTCTTGATTACTGCTTCCGTGGCCAGAACGACACGTATTTGCCCGTCTTGTTTGACAATCAGTTGTTGGATGCGCGTGAGCTGGGACTTGTGTTGAATCGGGTGGTTGTGAATCAACAGAATTTGGAGGCGATGAGGATGTTTGTGGCACGTACACCAAAGGATTTGTTAGGCGAGATTGTGTGCCAAGGTACGTAACACAATTGTGGATACGAGCTGGCCATGAATCAGTATTTTTGTTGCTCACTTGGCTGGCTCTCGCCATTGCACTATTCAGGCATCAACAATTTCCCCAGTTACATGTCCCCAAGTCTCGACTACTTTGCAAGCATGGCCAATGTGCTGCACGCTTCCACCATGCCCTTCTTTCGCACTATTTCCAGCAGGACATATCGGTGGACGTTGAACCAGGACGATATGAGCAAAGTGTTGTTTATCGTTCCGCAAAACCATCTTGCCGTTGCGTGGGACTATAAAAAACTGAGTGCTGAGCTGGCTGCGGATCCTGCCATGGCCGACGAGTATGGGGTTGTTTATGATCGGATCAAGAAGCTGACGAATGTTTTTTGATGCGCTGATTGTGCTCAAATGTGTCATCAGTAAACGATTCCAACTGCTCCTGCGCTTGCCACTCACTACTCAATGCGAGGATTGCTTCCGCCAAAGGATACTGCGCAGTCTGGTGTCTCATACCGGTCACCGTGCTCTTGATCACCTAAAGTTGAAGAAATTCGGTAGCCGCCATTCCCATCATGAATGCACACAAGCTTTCATTGGCGATGCGTCCAGTGGACGAGTCCCGAAGACAAGAGACCAGTGCGGCGGTGAGCGAGAGTTGAACAGAATAGTCTGGAATGATGCGAACAAGTATATCAATTCTGCCAAAGTGAAGTGGGTGAAGATTGCCTGGGCAATTAATTTATATCCAGATCAAGCGCCACTTGAAACTTGACTTAACTTTTGGCCCACGCATGGGACCCCACGCAAGCCGAGGCCATAGTGCTCAAGCCCAAGCCCAAGGCTAAAGCCAAGCCGGAGCCCGCTGCGACCGCCACGACCACGACCACCCCGCCCGCTCCCGCTCATGCCCCGGCCCCGCACACGTCCGACGACTCGGGCACCGACGGCGAAGGCGACGTGCAAATGGCGGACGTGCCGCAACCCGCCACCCGCGCCGGTACGCCCATTGACGTCGACCCGCCGGCTATCAACTTGGACGAGCCTGCTGCTGCGCCAACACCAGCCGTCTCCACCGCTCCCACGTCTTCGGCCGTCGACGGCAGAAACAACAACACCGATGAGAACATGATGGTTCTGCTTGGCGGCCCGATCGCCTCTTTGCACTCTTTTAGGACGGTGCAGGGCGAGCAAGTGCGTCTTTTCTTATCGGCTGTTCAATCTGTCCGCTATTCACTCACATTTGGGTTGCTTTGTAATCCATAGGTTGTCCACAACCTCCACGAGGCCAACAAGGAGGCTGGCGCCAAGGGACAAATGTGCGCAAGTTATCGTGTCCGCGCCCACGTCGTGCCCGAGGGCACTGTAGCGTTCGATCCGCGCAAGAACTCCGACAAGTACCAGCCTGTGATTGACGCGGCCGCGGCCACGTTTGGAAAGTACAAGGAGTTGGCGGCGGTTTGTTTTCGGGCAGGCGCTGTGGGCTGCCTGGCTGAGGCGGCTCATCGCCTCCACAACCCGCACCCCAAGCCTGACGACAAGGACCTTTCCGTGGCCGCACGCGACGCTGCGCGAGACTACCTCCGTGCCTGTGCGGTTGACTTTGGTGTTGCCGCAAAGGCCACTGACGGTGTTGGTGGTAAGGCCATTGACCTGGCCATCTTGGCCTTTTCGGGCATGAACCGTCGTCAAAAGGACGATAAGTACAAAGTCCCGTATGTCGAGGCCGATGAGGTGAAATGGGTCGGCTTTGGTACCAAGAAATCGGAATACCAGGCCGTTCGCCTTCTCGTACGCTTTCTATATCGAACTCACTCTTCGTATGACTTTCTCATTCTACATGAATGGTTTCTGCAGCCTTCGCAACTGGCCTCGCACGACAGCGCCCCGCAGCACCACAAACTCCGCTTTGGCGTCTTTTCCAGCACAGGCAACGCTACCCGCATGGAGTTTGGTCCATTCGTCCCAACCAAGGGCCTCGCCCGCCTGGCAGCCGCGATCCGTGACAAAACCGCATTCACGCACCAGTCGCGCGTCCGGTACCTTGGCAAAGGCGTGTACGAGTTTGAGTTTCTTGCCGCTCACAAGCCCGACTCGTTGCCGCTCGTCCGTCACGTCCGCTCTCGGCAGCCCTGGACTGACTTGCCCAAGCCCGCGCCATTGCCAAAGGAGATTTCCGTTCCAGCTCGTGGTGCACTTGGTTTCGGTGACAGCAACCCATTGCCCGCTCCAAAGGACACGAGCGAGCTGCAGGTCGGCGTCATTGCAGCCGTGGATCCCGGCATCCGCACGCTGGCTGTCATTTACTTGCCATGCCATGGGGTGACAGTGCACGTTGGCGTTGGTCTCGGCGCGCGCTCCCCGCCGCTCGTCTCGCACGCCTGCCTCTCGCGCCACCGCCAACCATGCCGCCACTGCGCCCGTGACTGCGCTGATCTCATCGCTGCCCGACCAAACCGCGGCTATGCCCAGCTCTGATGGATCGGTCGGTTACAACCTGACGGCCCAGGAACTCCATGCCAACACGGCCGATGAGGCCAAAGAAGACACCAAGCATGACAAGACCGGCTCATCTCGCGCCACCAGGCGCGTCATGGACCCACGGAGCGTCTCTGCCGCGCAAGTCCATGAGTTCCATCGGCGCAGTTTGCTTCCCATGGACGATCCGGACTGGTGTGATCCGACCGGCGGAATCCCGCCCCGTGACAAGGACGGCAAGATCCCCTCTCAGTACAAGGTGATGATCGAGTTGATGTTATACGAGCTGTACAAGCGGCAAGAAGGGACGGACCTGGCCCTCGTCAAGGCTGTGGAGGAGGATGCGGCCGCGTCTCTGGCTACCCATCAAGGCGAGTGGTTCCAAATCCACTATACTTCAGGGTCTGGCATCCACTTTGTGGAGGAGCCACCCCAAGGTCGCGTCTTGGAGGTGCTCAAGGAGATTCTCAAGTGGCTCGAGCGGGTTGGGCACAATTTGGCGCCGACGTGCAGGCAGTTGATTGAGGCGGGCTTTGCTGCGCCCATGAACGACAACAAGAAAACTGGGCCAACCCGCCTGGCCCTGTGCAACATCTTTTGGGCAGCTGGGCTTGTGTGCAGCGGGCTTGCCAGCTGACGTCAAGGACAGCATTGCGGCGTGGAAGCAAGCTGGGTGCCAAGACGTGTTACTCGTTGATTTGGCTGTATCCTCAGGTACTTTTGGGATGCAATAAATAGAGTACCTGGTACTCAGCTGTCACACACTTGTCATGCTGCCCTGTACCCACTATTTCTTTTCGGCAACAGTTACCGCCAGTCACATCTCTGACATTTGGCTGAGCCCATTCAGTAGTGTGACAAGCTGTTATGCCCAGGTCTACAGATTGCCTCAAGACTCGTTTGAACGACTTGTTGCCCCTTGTTTGCAATGCTAGTGTAAACAACTGGGTATCACAAAACGCCCAATGCGCCAAGTGCGCTACATCGCCTTCGTTGCATTGCAAAGTAGCGGGAATCGATTCTGGATCACCCATGGCCACCAAACGCACAGGTCCAACACCCACTTCTAAGGTCGCCACCACGGTCGGCAAGCTGCCCTCGACAGACACGAGCTCGAACAACCCGCCCAACGGCGTGCCAACCAACACCCGCGACGCAAACGCCACCACGGCATTCGGGACACACTGATCTGGCAAGCGCACGGTCCAGTGCACATCGGTCATGTCGACGGGCACATAGTGCAGGAGCTGTTCCTCCAACGTGCCCACCCAAACGGCCGCCCTTGCTGCCACAACCTGCTGTGTGCCCTTCATTATGTTTTGTCGCCAGACGGATTGACTTGCGAGTTCCGTGGACAAGATCGGCGTTGATCACTCCCATGACGTCATGTACGCATCAGCATGTGACATCATGAATGTCGATCATGGGTCCAAGTCATGATCGAAGTCGACAAAACCTGAAACAGTTCACCTGCCTGGTGTTTGTTTGCCCATATCAGGATGGCGTTGGCGGGTGGCGGCAGTTCAGAGTCGATCTGCTGGCACCATCCTGCCCCGTGAAAGTACATGGAGTTGGCGGCGACATCACTCGTTACCGCCGGCCTCGGAGCCTAGCTGTGGTGGCGCCGGCGCGAATGATGCTGGCCGCGGCGGCCCCGGCATGGAGGAAAAGCAGGCGGCCAGGCTCCTTCAAAAACAACGGAACGGTTGCGAACTTGTGAACGCGTGTTGAAGGTGAAGCACGTCAGCCAAGCGACGCCCACCAACACCTCGCCGTTGCTCGAAACGCTCTCTCAATTGCAAGGGTCCCCAAGCTCCCAGCCGCCAACGCCAACGCCAACGAGAGAGTGCCTTGGCTCAGCTCACCGTCTCATCTCCGAGCTCGAGTTGCCTGTGCTCAGTTCCTCCCTCCTTAGAGTGATAGGTCCGTCCGGGCTGTCCACACCACGCTCTCTCCTGCTCATCTCCTTTCACCCTCTTCAACGACCTTGTCGCAGAGTGGACAGTATTGACGGATCAGCCCTTGTGCCTTGTGTGCCTGCGTCAGACTTTTCTGCCATCATACATACCCCATTCGCACCGGCCGGCCTGATTCCGGATTCGATTCACGGCGACTCGGTGTGCGCATTGTACCATGGATCATCTTACCAAAGCACTTGCCGCCGCCGCCTCCCAACATCCGCAACAACCTCGCCCGTCCGCCTCGCCCGCCGCCAACGACGCCGCCCAGCAACATCAACAACAACAGCTGCAGCACCATCAACACCAGCAACAACCAGACCACGCCCACGGCCAGCAGCGCCAAGCCGTTGAGGACTTCTTGACCTCTGCCCTAGGCGGGCAAGCATCTGGCCTGCTGTTTGGCAAGGTGCGCGAGCTCGAGGACTTGGTCCTGTCGGTCAAGTCCACCATCCAGCAGCACTCGTCGGTGCTTCTCGACCTGCGCGGCCAAGTCACGGACCTGTCGCTCAACTCGACCGGGTCGGCCATTGGATCAGCCTCGGCCCCGTCCTCGATTGGCACTCCAGGCGCTAACAGTGTTCGCGTGCCGCCACCGGAAAACGCCCACGCCATGCCGCCGCCGCCACCTCCGCAAGTGGACTCGTTCCTCGCGGGCATCCTCAACCACCACGCCTCGCCATCCAACTCGGCCGCCGCCATCAAGCAAAAGGATGCCGTCCATCTGCCCGAGGACGATGCCGCCGATGTGGACTTGAGGCTGCATCGCATGTCACGCACGCTCGAGTCGCTCATTTCCGATGCACGATCTGTCCTGTCGACTCCTGCGGACGAGGAAGACAACGATGCGGACGAGATCAATGCCCGCCGAGTGCCGTCGCACCGCCGGTCGACCGGATTCACCGACTCTGACGATGATGACGAGGGCTACTCAATCACGTCGTTCCGTTCCACGCCCAGTTTCCGCCACACTGCCACCGGGTCGGGCACTCGCCGGTCATATCACCCAAACCTGCGCATGCGCAACACGCACCAGCCCTCGCGCCGCTCACCTCTCGGGTCTGCCCTCAGCACTCGTACCAACGACCACCACTTGATGGATGCCCGCCTAGGCCGCCGTGCAACGTATACGCAGGCCAGCCACCAGTCAACGCTCGACGCACTCAACGGCACACACTCCTTGTCGTCGCTGCGCCCAGCATCCATGGTCAGCGGTTCGGGATCCGTCACGCCGACCGCGGCTACTATGGCCGCCGCGGCCGCCCGGCGTGCATCCCCACCCGAACCGCACCGCGCGCCTCTTTCACCCACCCGCATCCCTGGCCATCCAATGTACGACCCGTCATCCCGCCCAAGTTCGCCCGGATGGTCCCACCAACGGCGGTCGCACGGCCGCCCTGCATCGCTCCTCGGCGGCGGCGGGGCCTCGCACGACTTGTACCCAACGCCCTCTCCCTCCTCCACGCCGCCGCTTGCGCACACGTTGCGCTCCCCGCCAGTGTACTATGACGACGACTACTATACGGGCATGGATGCACGGTCCGAGTTTTCCGTGACCCCCTCGGAATCGCCCTCGGGGTACTTTCGCGTCCCGCCCACACCACACGCCATGCCGAGCTCGCCCAGCACCGCGGCACACGCGTATCATTCGCGGTACTCGATGTACTCTGCGGCCGACGACTACCTTGCACACCCAGCGCAACAACAACAATGGCCAGTGTCGGCGGCCGCCGTGGATCCTGCTGCATTGCTCGAGCCCGTGACCCCAGGGACGAGCATGGCGGGCACCAACACGGCCACGGGGCTTGGGTCGGATGCCGCCGCAGGCGCCCCATTGGCCACTGCTGCCGAGCACAATCGCAGTCGCGGGTTCCTGGGCATGGGCCCAAAACGCTGGGCCACGATTCTTGTGCTCGGGTACTGGTGGCTTGACTCGACGTCGTTCATGTGGTTCCTGTTTGTGCTCGCCACGCTGTTTTTGGGGATCAAGGGCTTGTGGCAGTGGGTGGCAGAGTTGAGTGAAGACATTGTCGAGCTCATGATTTTGGACAACAAGCCTTCATCGGCTGCTGCGACCGCCCCAAAGAGTCGGTCGGCGAGCCGCAAGGCGACCAAGGCCGGATCGACCACGGGCAGCAGCAAAAAGAGCAGGAGCAAGTCGAGAAGCAAGTCGCGGTCGCGGTTGGCCGGCGACAAGGACGACGACGAGGCCCAAAGGGTGCCGCCCGTGCCCAGGTTGGATGGCGACGACGACAATGCTGGCGGCGTGCTCAAGGTGCTCAAGCGGGTGCGCCGCAAGGCCGGCGCCGAGGATGTTGGCCAGGCGGAAGGAAGCGAGAGGGTTTCGGCGGCTGCGACTTGAGTTGGATCATAGATTTGTGTTTCTCTTTTTGCTTTTGGCTCGTATCGTCTTCTTTCTCTTTTCTTTGTCGTTTCCGTGTTAGTTTTTGCCATGTGCTTCTCTTTCCCGATCGATTTACCTACCTACCCTCCTCACCAAGCTGTGCCAGCGGCTGTTTTTTTGTCGTTTTTGTGTTGCCTTTTGACCTGTAGTATAATACATATGCATTCCCAGATTGAATCGCCCAAATCTTGCACACACACAGACAAGGTGGTGCGAAGAGCGCGAACATGAATCGTCAATAAAGACACTGTCACAACTTCTCTCATGCGAGTGCACGGATCCTCGTTCCGTTTGTGCGTACACATTCAGGTTATGTCTCTCCAAGCAATCGAACTACATATGACAAGCAATATCATTTCCATGACACATTTCTATCGCCGATGATGATTCCCTTTCGCACCTCAAGCCGGCCAATGTTGCACAGATGGGCGGTTGTCACATGCACACTCTCGTTCCTCATTCTCTTGACGCAAGCAAATGTCTTTCACCATCAGCGACGAGGTTTGAGCATTTCAGACCAAGGCAACCCGGCATGCCTCCCTGAAGCCATCCCGCGAGGTACATAACTCCCACTTGATGGCTCCCGCTATCCACTGATGCCGTTCGAGAGTGATCCACTCTGACTTCACTTTGTCCAATAGACCTGTATGATCGCACAGCGACAATCCGCCTTGCCGTCTCTTCATGGAATTCTTCGCAACTTGTCCATGAAATCGCCCGCATTCTCATCGAAGAGCGCCTCGGCGTGCCAGTCACGTTTGTCGACCGCACCGCCATCACCGAAACCATTCTAGTCCGGGAGCCGGCCAACAGCACCTTTGACTGGTCGTCGGCATCCCCGGCATTCTTTGTTGCGTACAACTACGCGGACGCTGATCTGGAGGCTTGGGACCGGCCGAAGGATTTCAACCGGACGGCGCATTTACCCGACCTATATCGTGGATACTTGGGCTATGTTGGCCGTGAGGGATGGTACATGACCGAATATGCGACGCAAGTGAATCCAGACGTGCAGTCATACATTGCGCTCAAGAACCCACGAAACGCGCAAATCTTTGCGCCCGGGTTCAATGCGACCGAATGGAAGGCAGCCACCAGTCTCGTGTCAAACGTCACGGCGCTGACCAATTCGGCGCTTGCGCTTCCAGTGTGCACGGCGTCGGGCAGTGGGTTCAATGTCACGTCGTGTGTAGAGCAATCGCTGCAATTGGCGCTGGGAACAGGAGGCAGTGGGTCGGCAAGCAGGGGAAAGTTGATTGTTCCCGACCAAGTGCTCTGGCTGTTGCGCGACCAGGCCATTTTGCGAGGATTGGATTTGCCGCTCGACATGGTTGAGATTGGTGAGCCTGTCGAGGAAAATGTCGTGGCAACCATTGTCAGTGCGTATCGGGCCCGGCGACCTTGGCTTGGGGTACCTATGTTCCTTGTCCTGACATGTTGCTTGTGTTTGGGTGGGAATGCTGACAACAGGACGGTCTGCAGTTCATTTACGAACCACATCCAATCTTTTCACCCCTGTCGGGTGTCAAGTTGGTTTCCCTGTCCATGCCAGATTACTCGCCCGATTGCGAGGCAAAGCTCGACAATGTTCCGCCAACGCATCCATGCGGATACCCGCCAGTCTTTGTTCGCAAGCTCGTGTCGCATCGGGTCGAGCAATTGGCACCCCAAGTCTACGAGTTCATGCGAAAACTCACCATTACCCAAGATGGTATTTATTTGGCGCTCACTAACGTGTCGAGCTATTCGAATCTGACTGGTCTGGTTGAGTTACCAGATATCATGGGTGTCATGGCCCAGACTTACTTCAACCATCGCAGCATCCACGAAGCCGCATGCGAATGGGTCATCAGCAATCGAGCCGTGTGGCAACCAATGGTTCCCAGCATCCAACTCACATTCCCGTCCTGTCCGCAAGGAACAGAGGCGCGAAAGGCTGGCCGATTCTGGTCATGTCCTCCGTGTATCAAGGGATACTTTAACCTGGCCGCAAACTCCACCTGCAAACCCTGCCCCTCTGGCGCCGTATGCCCAGGTGGCGGCGCGATCCTTGCCGACACCAACCAATTCTATTTACCCGAATCGGAGCTTGTCAATCAAGGTGTCCCAGAGTTTTATCCTTGCCCAGCTGAAAACAGGTGTTGCGAATCGGGCGAGTGTGCGTTGAACAGTACTTGCCCCGCTGGATTTGGGGGAAATCTGTGTGCTGGATGCAGCGACCCACGCTTGTACCGGTGGGGAAGCGCGTGCGCGGATTGCGAGCGCAACCAGTCATGGTGGGCGGTTGCGGTGCCTGTCCTGGCTTCAGCTCTGATTATGCTGGTGTTTACAGTTTTTGGATCTCGACAGGAGAATCAGTTTTTAAGCGACATGCTGCTCTTCTTCCAGCTGGCGAGCATTGTGATTCAAAGCGAAGACGTGTCCAAGCTCTTCTTTTTGTTTTTCGCATCACTCAACGTCACAGGAATGACCTTTGGGCTGATCCCACCGGGTGTGTGCGTGTTGCCCATTGGCGCACTCGGCAAGGTCGTCATGCAAGCCTTGTTCCCATTTTGGCTTTGGTCGCTCGTGGGATTCTACCATTTCGGATCGTGGGTTGTCGTTCAGGCCCGCTCACACATTCGCCCACTTCGGCACGCATTCCGAGCAACCTTCCAAACCATCCAAGCTTTGCACCAGTTTTACTTCATTCGGCACATTACCATATTCACGCTCTCCTACATGCCGATTGTTCAAGGTGCCCTCATCATTCTGAACTGCCGCACTATTGGCAAGTCTTGGTTCCTCGCGGAAGCTCCTGAAGTCGAGTGCTTTGTTGGTGGGCACTTGACCGCTGCCATTTACGCCATCGTAGTCCTGGTCATTTGGGTGGGATTTGTGCCCGTGTACATCTTTCGCAAGCTGCGAGCGCTTCAATTGTCGAAGCGGCTTCACGAGCCGGAAGTTTGGGCAAACTGGGGGACACTCTGCTGCTGCTATAAGAGGGATTTGCCCACGTACTCTGCCCTCGACCTGGCAAAATGTGCGAGCGTCGTCATGATTTGCGTCTTGCTGCCGAGCAATACCGCGACCGAGCAAATGACCAGCTGTGTCGTGCTATTGACCGTGATGTGGCTGTTGCTTTGCGAACACTACTACTCGCGGCCGCTACACAGCACGTTGGACAACCAGTTGCGGGCATTGACTTATGGATGCATGTGTACGTGTGCCGCACAAGTTTCCTCTATCTGAATTCTTTCACATTTTGTTCACGACCGGACACGATAACGCAACGACAGTGATGCTCACCGCCTCTGCCATGATTCGTGTCCCGCCCAACGACCCGAGCAAAGCATACGTCGACTCTCTACGCCTGGTCTACCTCATGATATTTCTCGTCTCGCCATGTCTACTACTGCCATGGCTCATGATTGCGCATTGCCTGACGCTCCGCCGCAAAGCGCAAGAAATCCGTCACCGCCGGCAGTCCATGTACAATCCTGATACAGAAGGCGGGCGCAAACGTGGCAAACAAAAGTCTAGATCTGTGCCAGTCAGTGGTGAAAGCGTCACCAGAGGACTTTCTCGAACAGCTAGCGTGGTCTCCTCAGCTGTCAGTTCAGGCTTGCTCGCAGGTATTGAGCGCATTGATGACAGGAAGGCCGCCCTCTTGGAGCGGGTGTATCTGGTGTTTGGCGACAAGGCTGATTTGCAACATAGATCATCATCGGCAGCAAGCTCAAATGGGTCTATATCTTCGCCTTCGACTGCTTCCTCATCACATGCTTCGTCAACGCGTCTTGAATCGAGCAACGCTTCCATGGTGGGAATGCTGAGCAAGAGGCAGACGTCAGCTGTCTCTGCAGATGCAGCGGTACCGACTGGCAGAAGGGCATCGGCAACCAAAGCGACCGCGTCTGCAGCACATCGACCTCGAACTGTGTCGGGGATGGCCAGCACAATTAGCAGTGCCTTTGGAGGTGCTGGCCGGTTCTCGTCCAAGTCCAAGGCAGGTCAGAGCGAGCCATCGGCGACGGATGAGTCACCATAGCCCACAATAATGATTAATACCACATAGATTCGCGCTGCGTTTTTTTCTTGTTTTGGTTGGTTTCAGAGTGGCACAACTACACACAAGAACTATGAGGAATCAAAAACAACCAACCTGGTCATGCTCGAAATCGCTAATGTGATGGATCCCGCAAAGACCTTGAGTATCAAAGTCATGACAGCCGCCAATATTTGCGCATGCAGGCTTCGAAGGACCCCTGGGAGCAGCTGTACCAACAGGTACACAACCAGTAGCGTTATGGCTGTCAATGTCCAAACGGTCACCTGTGCCGTGTATTGCTTCCGTAAAGCAGATGTTGAAGCAATAGCTCTGGACTTGTGCTTCACCCTGACCTTGTGCAACAGGGCATACTTGCTTGCAGACGAATTAGGTTGAGCTGCCCCAGTGCTGCCACTGCTTGTGCCTGACTGAGAACATGGGAGTTTGGCGTCTTCTCCTCCTATTTTGTTGTCACCGACTTCGTCCATTGGCAATGAAGCGGAAATATCAATTGATTCCATCTGCAAGCTTGCTGCTGTTGCGCTCTTGATCTCATTTCGTGTTTGGCGAATGTAATGCAATCCCAACGCAAGCGAAAATAAATCCGCGAGTGCAAAGACGCTGTATGACAAGAGTAGACTCATGTCGTGCATGAGCCAGACGAGATCCACAATACCGGCTGCTCGCTGTCTGTCTTGACTCGTGAGTCCAACCCAATACAAGGCCGCCTTGAGCAAGCGGGCACGACTTTGGGAGAGCACATTGTACACATTGACGAACCGATTGATTGTCGCAACCACGAATAGGCTTGAACCCAACGGTTGTACGTGTAGCATGACCCCGAGAAAGAAGCCGCCAGGACAATGGTGGGTGATGAGCTCTGGACCGTTTATACAATTGGACTCGGGACAGATCCATTGGTATGAGGCAAGCATGAGCATGAGGTTGACCTGATCCAATGTGAGGACAATCCAGCTCCAGAGCAAGGCAGTGTTGAGTCGGTTATTGCATCTCCGTTGAACCCGTTTCCAATGGCCTGATAACAATTGCCAGCATGACGATGTCATACTGGTTGCCGTACTTGCCTCAACCGAGGCTGGCCGCCACTCTGGCGTGTTTGACCTGGGGAGGTTGACATTGGATGTTGGGCCAACCCATACTTTCAAAACACGGGCGAGAAAGTAGATACAAATCGGGAAGGTCACTGCGGCGATTCCCAGTGCAATGAGTGTTGACGTGTCGCCAGGCGGTGACAAGAAGCAGATGGAGGATTGGAGCACGTTTGTGCGTTCTGTTGCACCCTGTTGCATTGCCAAAGTATCAGTTGAGAAGGTCATATCAAGCGTACGAGTTTCGTTACTCCAGATTCGTCTCATCGTTGTTCGCAGTGTTCGTTGTACGCGCGACACATTGTTCCCCAGTCGCAATCCACCCACCACGCCGTCTGAATCGTAACGTCAAAGCAACTCGGGTCATTATAAAGTTATACTTTATGCAACAATGAGCTTGAATAATTCCGTTTATCCGCCAGATGGTCTTCTCTGTCCTGGTTCCATGATCAACTCAGACGACGACACATGGATTACGGTCGCGATGGCGGTGGTCGTTCTTCCGTTATGTGCATACTTTCTCGTCAGCACTTGGAGGCGATGGCTGGCTGCCCACCGCCGCACCGGCAATTCTTCGATACCTGCGACCCCAACTGGTAGTAGTCACCAGCCGACAGCGGCCAGCCACCGCAGCAAACATGCCACAGACTCGTCCACCCACAGCCACCAGACTGTCAACACCATCCGATCTGCCACAAGCTCGGTCATGCTATCCATCCAAGCGTCCTGGCTCGAGACCATCGGATATTGGGTCAAAAAGATGTTCCGCCCGCGTGGTCTAAACCAGCTCCTCGGCAATTTGCTGCTGGCTAGCTGGACCATTTTGGCGTTTGACCAATTCTTTCACGCACTCTTCATTGTGTCCATCACCTTCACCTGCCCGGCGTACAATTGTCGCCATTACCAATCCTTTGCAACGCCCGGATGTCCCGCCGGTCTCTTTGAGGGCCTCCAACTCATCATTCAACCCTTCGGCTCATGCTGCTTCATTGTGGCAACCGTCAATCGCTTCGTAAATGTTTATTCACAGCTCTCGAGGCGCCGATACATTGCTCTTCGAGTTGGAACATCCATTGTCTGCTTGGTGTGCACTGGAATGAGTATCGTCACTGCCATGGCGTACACTGTGCTCTCGTCCCCTTTGAGTACCCTGGAACAGGCCGCACAAGCCCATGAGCTGCTCCTCTTGGGTGACTTTGTCACCTATTCGTCCATTGGAATCGTCTCCATTTTGGCTCTCATTATGGGCTTGGAGTACATTGTCAAGATTCGAAAGGAAGTCAATTCATTGCGACCATCCATTGCAACGCCATCCATCCTCCAGCCAAAGGAGCATCAGCAGCCGGCACCTAGTGCGACGGCTCAGATCAAGTCCTCGGCTCACCTGCATAGCCCTTCGACATCGCCGTCATTCGAACCACTTCCTTCAAAAATGTCTCTTCAACTGATCCAGCAACCGACCACTGCCGTGCCAAGGTCTGGGCGCCATTGGCGCATTTGGGATCGGATACGATCCAAGGAAGGGCGTCAATCGCTTACCACTGTGATGTGCATCTTCATCAACATTTTGATCATTGTCCTGTTCTTGACCGAGCATCCGTACTTGAAGGCTAAGGGAAGCAAAATGTCTGGGCAAACGGCCCAGCCAACATCCGCACTTTTCGATAGCGCATTCATGTCAATGTGCCACAAGGTGTTTTCAGCCACGGTGACGGTTGCTATTCACCAAATGACTGACTTGGTTCTTGCGAAAAATCGCCAAAATTGATCCGTGAAATTCATAACAATTATACCCAGAAGCGATGGACTGGACTGGAACCTGCGCAATTCGCGAGCGAAGCCATGGCAATGGCGGGGATACTACCAGGTCCCCTGATACCACCACCATGCGTCATAGCGTCTGAGCGGAGCTCCCGTGTCCCGATATGCATAATTGGTCACGGGAACACTGTTCGCGCAGCCTGTTCGCACATGCCATCGCGAGGCATCATACATTTTGTCGGGGTGGAAGCTGTGTCTACCGTAGATGGCACGATATAGTTCAAATGTGCCCACAACCCTCAAGCGCGTTGATGGGAAGCAACCCCTTTTTCAAGTAAAAGAAGACCGAGTAACAATGACTACCAGCAACCAATGTACTGGCACGATCAATTCAGAGGGCGACACTTGGATCACTCTCACATTGTCGCTTGTGGTCCTGCCGCTCTGCGCCTTCTTTCTCGTGGACACCTGGAAGCGCTGGCTCACAACTCATCGCCGATCTGGTCCCGCCACTGCGACGAGCAGTGGGCAAAAGGCAAGTGGCTCGTCTCCATCGCAAACAAGGCACGCCCAGAGCAGCACGACCGAGTCCACCAGCCATGGCCAGCAATCAATCCACACACATCGAAACGCCACTAGCTCCAGCATGGCTGTCCAACAATCCTGGGTGGATGTAGGAAGGTACTGGGCGAAGAAAATGTTCCGCCCACGAGGTCTAAACCAGCTCCTCGGCAATTTGCTGCTGGCTAGCTGGACCATTTTGGCGTTTGATCAGCTTTTCCACGCACTCTTCATTGTGTCCATCACCTTCACCTGCCCGGCGTACAATTGTCGCCATTACCAATCCTTTGCAACGCCCGGATGTCCCGCCGGTCTCTTTGAGGGCCTCCAACTCATCATTCAACCCTTCGGCTCATGCTGCTTCATTGTGGCAACCGTCAATCGCTTCGTAAACGTTTATTCCCAGCTCTCGAGGCGCCGATACATTGCCCTGCGGGTTGCCACCTTCATTGTTTGCTTGGTCTGCACGTGCATGAGCATAGTCACTACATACGCGTTCGTCATCATGTCCTCTCCGACAAACGGAGGGCCTGTAGCAAGTCTTGCTCGTCAGTATTTGTTATTGGGTGATTTTTTCACCTACTTGTCCATTGGTATCATTTCCATTCTAGCTCTCATGATGGGACTGGACTATGTCATCAAGACCAGAAAGGCTGCCGGCGTGCTGCGCCATCAGCCAAAATTGCATTCGCAAGCAGCCACATCTGTCTCTACTGGTCAATCACACTCGTCGTCAGCCGACTCATCGCCGACCGCAGCTTCCCTTCAACCGAGTACTCAAAAACGCGCTGCTGGCACCGACCACGGATCTAGCCTCCCTCCGGGAAAAAGTAGCATCTGGCAGCGAATCTGGGCTGACGAGAGGCGCAAGTCAGTCACCACAGTCATTTGCATCTTCATCAACATTTCCATCATTATCATGTTCTTGGCCGAGCACCCCTTCATTAAGGAACGAGCACCAAGTGATGCTGGAGCAGCGGCAAAGTCTGCGCTTCTCGACAGTGCCGTTATGTCCCTGTCCCACAAGCTGTTTTGCGCCATGGTGACAATTGCCATTCACCAAATGACCAACTTGGTCTTGTCCAGGAATTAGTGATCATGCGACAGAGGAACTTGAGCTGTTGACTCGAAGTAAGTGTTTAACGAATGTCTGAAATGAATCCAACCTCAGTCACATGCGATTGGGAACCAAAGTGAGAATCCAAAATCTATTACTTGCAAAGGATTC